>CCAG010004502.1:0-242090 GCA_001077435.1 Glossina morsitans morsitans | reverse complement strand
TGCATATTTTATAGGTGATGTAAGCCTTAAGAACTTAATGCCTGTTAGCGTTTTCTCTTAAGACGAACCACAAACATAAAGCTTGAAAAAATGAATAAAAAGTACGATTTCGAACGGTCGAGGAGTGAAGGTGATTTGAATCTTAGGCATATGAGCAGAAAAGCAGATTAAAAGTTGACAAAGCCGATTATAAAATACCTTACATCAGGTCCTCTAATGCACTACTTCATCAGTCTTTGCCATAATATATCAAAAATTATAATTGGCATATAAGAGCTTACTTTGAATAGGAATCACAGGAAGGACATAGGTTGTCTATAATCCCGATTTATCAAAGTAAATATTTTGTATTAAATCGCTGTCTTTTACTAGCTTTCATTATGAAATACTGAAAGTATATAGTGAATTTAGATAAAATTTCGAACTTTTCTTGCTATCTCAAATATTAATACCAATATTATTACCAATCTAATCTAATAATGATAAGCTCTGCATACATTAATTTAATGTAATTATTGTAAAATACATATACATATACCCAAAAGAAGAAATGTTGTGATGTGCCTGGTGTGGGGATGGACGGGTGATTGCCTTAGGCTCCTACGTGCATATGATATGCAAATTCTTCCAGATGCCATGCGTTAAAACGTTCTCTTTATCATCGCTTGAAGGTAACCGGTTCAGTTTCAAGATCTTCAACTGCGATCAAGACAGGCTCTGCTGATGCCATTTTCACAGCTTGCTGGTGTTACATATATTTTGAGTGCATCGATGAAGCGCTTCAATATTCCCGATTTTCTACAATATTGAAAGAAACACGGTCCGTAAGACGGGTGAGTATATGATCGACTCTCCCTCAGATTTTCTCTTTGCACTTCTTGTTATATTTCTATGGGTTTTAAAATAAAATTTTTTGTTTTTCAGAAGTTCGCCCTGAACTCTACTTGAAAAGAAGGAAAAATCATAAAGAAATCAGTTACGAATTCTTTTCATAGACTCTGTAGATATAAATATTATTCAGAGGATGTCCTATATTCGCCTAGCACGCTGACGGAAGTGAGGAAAGAGAAAAAGATAGGATTACAGTGGCCGCAGCGTAGTGAGAGTGTGCCCAATCGGTAAATGTTACGCCGCGACAGACTGGACACTCACTAAAGCTACCACCAAAGTAAAGTCGACCACACTTGATATATGCAGAATTTAATCAATATATCTTATCGTATCTATCTACATATACATCTCTATAAATATATGTATATGCAAATCAATTTGTTTATAAAACATTGTTATTTGAAACGTTCACGATTTATAATTGGCTTTGAATAAAGAATTTGATTACAACGACAAGAGTTGTGTGAAAAAACAAAAACTTATTAGCAAAAAAAAAGCTAAATAAATAAAATAAATAAAAACATCCGATCATTACTTATTAAGAGAGCGATACACAATTAACAATATTTTTTTTGAAAATGTTCGATTTTGAACAATTTTTTTTGTTCGGCACTATCGCTTGTTGAGGGTATGCCGTGCTTGAAATATCGAACAATTTTGAACAAAAGACAGCTCTTAGAGGATATATAAAAATTTTTACATATATTCTTAAATCGATGTCAGTTTTAATCTTGGTTTACATCAGGTTGCGCAGCGACCGTTTCTCCGTCTTTTCATTTGTCTGCGGATTGCTCTAATTTTGATCATTTTTAATGACGTTCGTCCTAAAACCAAAACAGGTCAGTGCAGAAAATTGCCTCTACGCCTAATGGTTGAACACAAAAAAACAAAACGGACAGACGGACATATAGTCTTAAATAAAGTACTTCTAAAGCAATTGGTATAATAAAATGTGGGGAAATCTTAAGTCCTTCCGGCTGCTGTGTACGTCTCAGTAAACTTAATATACCCTTGCATCATAAGTGGTGTAGGGTAGAACGCCTAAAAAGAACTACATTTTTGTACTTTACAACATTAGATAACCTTTGCTGATTTCTCCCATTTTTGCGAAGCAGACGTGGACTTGTTGCACTTCGCGAGTAACGAACACACATGTGAGAACGTATACCATAAATATTGCACAAAACTGAACAGAAGGATAATTGGATTCCAAATTTGATACTGGCCAACACCAGAATATAACGACTTTATGGACTCTCGCCAGGTTCCTTCGGGATGCTGCAAACACTTGGACAAAGTGAATATAATCTCATTTTTCGATGATGGACCTAAAAATTTAATCTATTGCTAGCTCTAGTCGGGGTTGGATGTGAAACTTCAGAATCAGGGATAAGGAGAGATATAAGGCGCCTAGAAATTACTTGATTCTCGTCAATTTAGGACTTATCTTGAGCCCATATCACTATACTTTAGAAATATCAGTCCCAGTGGAGAAGCAAAGGGATGCAGTTTGAAGATAAAAGTCAAGTGTTTTCGCTTGGATGAATATGTGTGTAATGAATCTTTTAACTCAACGACTTCATATTCCAAATTGGAACGATCTTAAAGCTCTCAACGCTTTTGATTGTCGCTTCATCTGCCATCCGTCCTTGGAAGTCTCAGAAATGCGTAAAAAGAGATAAAACGGGAATGCTCGAAGTAATTCGTTCAAAATCCCTCCCATCAGGGATGAAAATTTAAAATCTACGCAAATTTTAATATGTGTTTTTTGACTCGTAATCCCAAGGAATATAAATAAATTTAAATTGACAAAAAAAGAAAAACGGAAAAGATAATTGCTTTCGATCGTAGTGAATGGAGTGCACGCTCAAGGAAAACCACGATCGATATTTAACTAAAGTGTAAGGCATAAAATATATGCTGTACATGTAGCTTTTCTTTTGTTTGTTTTCTTTTTTGAAGTAAACAACTTTTTAATTATATTTTAATACCATAATAAGACTACTACCAGAGATATATTAACTGTAGACGTATAAAATTGGTTACAAATGTGATACGATTTCCGTTACTGGTATTAAATTGTGGTTTGAAACCATGTGACATGTTTCTCTTCTAACCGCAATCGCTCAAATTTAAAATGAAAAACTTTATCTTTGACGTACGTACAACCAGTCAGAAATAGTTGCGGATTTGAATTGGACAGCTTGTGTGAAACGGAAGCGAAAAATGTTATTAAAATGTATTTCGCTTACACCTAAGAGTTTCTCAGTCATAACTTAAATGCTAATGCAATAGATATGTATATATACATATATATGTTTAGCTATTTATACCACAAAAATCTAATTTATTTTCTTTGCAACACTCTTGTGGTCAGTCACCCTTCAAAATTGAAGAAGTGAAAGAATTGTAGTCATCTCAAGAGGAATTTTCACACTCCATCCTTCCGCAAGTAATTACATAAATACCCAGAAATTCAAGCCATCGAATTGTTTTGTCAAATGTTTTTTCGATATAAAATAATTTATTTTTATATATTTTCTTTCCCCCGACGCTACTGGTGGTACAAGGGTTTAAGTTTGTGCGTATGCAAGAATTTGAGATAGACCTATCCGTTGCTATTCCAAACGATTTAGAATCGTTTTCTGAATCGAGCTAGGCTTGTCCGTCAATTTGTGCGTCTGGACGTCTGGTTTTCTTGTGTACAACATACAGGCCGCCGTTTTTGAGATATTTTGCTAAAATTTGGTCCAATGATGTGCTTTGGCCAAACGACGAACGCTATTGAAAATGGTTCGGATCAGACCACTTTTTTGACCACTTCTCATGTCTCATTTTGATAATAGTTACAGGAATAATGAAAGCGTGATGTAGGTTACTTAACATTGGGCTGTGGTCCACTACAGTGTTTTCACTTACTTTTCTCAAATTTTTTTATAGTTCTTAGTTCAACAACTTCACGACGGCTTTCGGGCTTAAATATCATCTTACTGCGTTAACTTTGTGAGAGAAAGTCAATAAGAGAAAAGCGGGCAGACAAATATAAAGAAATCGAGCCTTATAATTGAAATCTTTTAAATTCGAATGGCACATGAACTGATATCGCTGCAAGTTGTGGCAGTATTGTATTCTCCTTCTAATCGGCGCTGTTCCAAATCACTGCTTCGATAACACTATCTTTCATCCTACTTTGAACTCTAAATTGGATGTCCATATATACAAAAGACAGTCGACTTAGTCGGGCTTTGTCTGTGCGTTTGATTGTTCGTTTGTCCGTCTGTCTACGTCTTTCGAAGACCTAACGCAATAAACTGGTATTTGATGCACACCAAATGTAGCAGGACTGGCTTTTTCTATTATTACGATATGGTGGACTATCGATTCCTTACACTCAGCCAAATTTTTGCGAATGGGCGGTATTTGAAGAAGAGCTCCTGCTTTTGCTTTGGAATCTCTTCGAAGTTTCTTCAACAGGAATTCAATCCATCAGGAAAATGTTGCTTTCGAGCGGTTTGGTTCCATTTGACTTTTAACTAAAAGTGATCCGTTTATCGTTTTGAGTCGATTCACAAGACAAAGTCCATTCGAATAGTGTTCTTTTTTCAATGAAAGGAAACAAATGCATCTCATTGGCTATTGAAGATGTTGGAATGAAATTCGATCCATAACTCAATGTCAATCCAATTTCTGTCACCGTTAACAACAATAATTGAACGCTTGGACAAGCAAACACGATTTTAAAGAATAAACTTAGGTACTATTTGATTGAACTGCTATTGTATATATGTACATATGTATACCTTCGACTTTCTCTAATACCTCAGTATGTTACTTCTATCCGTTACATAGGAAACGATGAATGCTTTACCGCTTTTAGTTTTCTAAAGAAGTAAATTTGAAAAAAATTACCTTAGTTTTGTTATGTATTAGAGTTCGTTGGCCTACAATTAATTGCTTTTGAAGAAAAGCAAAACGAGTTTAATAAAAACATCGCATTGTATGGACGTGAGTACCACTACAACTTAATTATGGTTTTTTGTTCGACAAAAAAAAAAATAAAATAAAATAAAAAACAACAACAACCGAAACGAAAACGAAAAAATTATTTCAAACATTTAAGTTGACGACATTTCGGTTAAAGAACGATCGCTTTTATTAATGAGCTTTGAAATGTGTGTGAACGTTCTTTTCGAAATTTAAATATTATAACGTTTTGAGACAAATATGGAGTAAATAAATTTTCCCTGTTTTCACGGTAGTGTTGATCTATACAAAACTAGATAGAAACTTTTTAAAAATAACTCTTATTGGATACACATGGAAGGAAGCAGTCTACAGTTATTAGGAGATAGTTTAAGCACACTGTTCTCTTCGAACTAACATATGTGCAAGAAGGTGGCTGATAACATGTTTCCTATGGGCGCTTAATTGTATTTGCATTGCACTTGACGCGTTGTTAGTCATACAAAATCTTTAAAATTAAAGTGATTTTAATATCTACTCAAAATTTCCTTAGCACATCTTATCAAATTTTGTTCTTTTTAAAGTAGACATCATTTTGAGAAAAATTCAAGATTTCAAATGTATTTTATTTCCTTACTTCCGGTTCTTACAATATCATGCACCTGGATCTGATGATGAAAAGTATTATCCTTGTTCCTAAATTATGCAGTGCAAGCCTAACAGGAAATTAGAAAGACAAAGCTTGGGCAGTCTAGGTTAAACTAGGTTATTTGAAATGGTTAGCAAAGCCTTAATCAGACTAACCATGAAAAGTTTAACTAAAGTAATTTAAACTCGACTAAGTAAACCATCCAGTCAAGCACCTAAACGCATTAGCAAATTAAAGTGAAGCTGAACTAAATCAAGCTTCACTAACTAGACAAGTCAACAAAGGCCTAAATAGAAGAAAACTTTAGTTTTATTATATTAAACTTGAGTAACTAGATTATCTAGCCAAGATTTAAATGGACTAGTCGGATGAGGCCTAGTTAAACTAAGTTAAACTAGAGCAACTATAACCTAAATAGGCTACCAAGGTAAAGTTTAGCTATGTTACACTAAATTTGATTTATTAGGCAAAGCTTAGCTAAACTAGATTAGATTAAACTAACTATATCTGCTAGTCTAAACGGAAGTAGATCACCAAACCAAATTAACAATTAAGTAAATTCCACTTGATTAACTAGATTAGTCGGTCGCGACGTAAATCGGTTACCCAGACTTTGCTTAGCTAACCTAGACTAGATTTACTTAACTAGACTGAGAACTAATCTAGGCCTGAGAAGGTCAGCAAAGCATATTTGCGGTTAAATAAATTCAAATGGGTTCCCCGGATTTTGCTTAGCTAAACGATGTTAAATTTGACTAACCAGAGAAGCCAGCCAAACCCTTAGTTATACTATGTATGCAATGTATTGGCGAATAGCTCCGACACTTTCCATCAGAATGTCTTTGCATCTATTCAATGGCTGCCTCGCAGAGGTTACAAACAATTGTCAATCAAAAATTATCGGGATAAGTTGTATTAATCAAGTGCAAGACTTTAGAGAGAAAACAAGTTTCAAAAAGATTACAACAACTAATCATTATTGTAATCCATTAACATAAATTTTGAAAATTCTTTTCTTTTCTAAACGATAAAAATTTGTCGAATAGTTATTTACGCACAATGCTCTTAAACGCTAGAGATAGACAAGATAAGCAGCCAACCTTAAAAGCCAGCATAATGACCTCAATTACCGGCATAAATACATGACAGTCAAGCGAGAGAAATTCATTTTTTCCGATATACGAAGTGATGAATAATAATAGCAATCAAATGAATCGAGATTTTTGACTAAACAAAAAACAAAAACAAAAAAAAGGGTTTCACTACAACTTCCCTTCGTTTCTATGACTAATGCAAGAAAGCTTTTTGTATCACTCTAATCGGCTTAAACCGAGTGTTTCTCCCCTCCTCGTTGCCTTTGAAATGTTTAATCAAAATCTTGACAAACATGACGTGCTTGCAACGTCTATTAAATAATATAAATTTAGGGGAATAAATAATGTATGAAAAGCAACAGCAATAGCAACAGCAACAGCAACAACAATAATAACACATTTTTTATTATTTATGTAATTTATTAAAATTTCATTTAATTTCTCTGTCGAAATTATGCTTTAATTAATCCATTAATTTTTCTCGTTGTTGGTGTCTGATTCAATCAAATCGACTTATGCCTCGTGATAGGAAATTGAAAACGAAAACATTGAAGAGATTTCTTTCAAATGTTTTCCTCAAATCTCAAGATACCAGCATACAACGCTTGCGAGGAACGTGAAAACATTTTAATAATAATTTTGAAAATAACATAATTTTTTTTTTTCTTTTGCTTTCATTACATCTGTAATTATGGCATGTACGTACATATGTATGTGGCAATAGGCAACAACAAACAAGATGAAATAATAAAATCAAAGCCCTGAATATAATAAATGCACAGCGACTGTTTAACTTTAAGTGACCTTATTCAAGCATCCATTTCTCCCTTCTCGTTCCCATGTTCTATATCAAATAAAGTTTTCTCAAAATATACATGTTTAGCTACGGTATGTGGAAGTAGTTTTGGAAAACTTTACACTTGGCAGAGTTTCTTAAACGTGTTTGTTGAATAGGGCAACAAAAAAACGGAAAATTTGGACTCGCCTTAAAGTGTCTTGTATTCGCACTAAGATGACTAAGACGAATGTGATGAAAATTTAAAATTTTGTATTAAATTCGAATACACCAATGACTGACTGGAACTATTCGCGTATAGTTCCGGTAAGTACGTATTACGGGAATTGACTTCATCTACACTGATACTCGTTGAAAGCTATGCATCGATAAATATGTCGGGCTTTTTTTCCTTTTTATACACATCACAACGTATGTATATATATATTTTTGACCAGCATCAAATTCTAAATCGATTTAAGCATATCCGTCTGTCCGTTTGTTAGTCTGTCCGTCTGCTTTTTGTCTATGGCATAGACATCCTGGTCGCAAAAATGAAGCTATCGATTTGATATTTGGAAAAAACATTGGCACATCTGGCACACAAATTGATGTTGAAAATGGGCCAAATCGGTCAAACGGCACACCCACAACACCACCTAAATTGAGAACGCCTCTAGATGAGCGTACAAAAATTTGAACGCATATTCTAGCGGCGATGCTGTAGCACCTGTAAATGAAAAAAATTAATCATGTCTGTCCAATGATATAACGTATCAGCCGAATTAACGGCCTTAAAATTGTTTCATGGTTTAAAAGTACTAACGAGTGAACTTAAGTGTGAGGCTTGCGTCCCTATGAGATTATAGCGAATAATATCCATTGAAAGTAAGTCTAAGGTATATTAACAAGCGAACATACGTCTGAGTAACTATACTATATATGTAGTTATTTATAAAGTAGTGCTGTACCGCAGTGAGATTCGAACCCGCGATCAGCCAACTGAGAATCGTGAATCTTATCCCTTCAGTAATTTGCAAACGTCAAGGAGCGTCTGAAACCGATTTGTGCTGAACGAATTCCTATATATAAGTTCACGAGATCCGTCTTTATTTGCTTGAAAGCTTGAAAGAACGATTGTGAACATCAAGTAAATTCGCTTCTTATGAAGTCCTTAGAGACGCACCCAACAGCAGTAAAATATTGAAAGGGAAACAAATTCTAATTGAATGAATGCTTTAGAAAAGTTGGCCGCAATGATCTGCCCGTTCGGTAAGTAGGCTTCGTCCGTCCTTTGAAACCTATAAGGTTTACCCTTATTATTATGCGTGTATTTCGTTTAGATGGAACCGTCTGTGGGGTACGGAAATTAAAACCCTCCCCCCACATCTCCCGAACTAGCTAGCTCAGCAATGACAAGTGCGTCCATCTCTATAGCCTTCGATCCTCTTCAAGTAGTAGTTACGAATGCCGCAAAAGAAAAGACAGACCAAGGAGATTTGCGTCAGATAGAGTGTCGGTAAATTTAACAAAAAAAGTTTGACAAATTTATTTACCTTGTGCTACGCTTTTCAGGATGGATTTGGAAATTCTGCTATATGTAAAGAAGAAGAAAAAAGGGAAAGATTTATTACGAAATATATAATTTACACACTTCCCTTTAAGTTCACTTACAGAAGGAAAGATCACTGCATTAACATAGCATAGCAACAATTTGAAATGAATAAAAACTGAATTGTTATGCATTGATTTGAAATTGCTTTTAAATATTAGGCTGGCTATGTGCGATAAACACTTTTTTATAAAACTCAATTCATTATGTTTATGATGAAATTTTAAAGTTTTGAATTTGTTTTTACTTTTTTATTGGGAGTGTGACGAGAGCGATAAGAAAAATTGTGATGAGCATTTTTTACAAAACTCTATATATGTATATTGTGTTTGCAAAGGAATCCAAAAGTAACTAAAATGAGGTAATCGCATCTTTCAAAGAGATCCACGTTCAAACCTCGTATTCAGTCTTATATTTCTTATAAAGGATCCATCCTCACGTGTGATACTTCCTAAGATAGAAATTTTCATTTTCAAATATATTTTTTTGTGTGCTTTGGTTACGCAAGTATCCAAAACAATTTGCGATGTCATCACGCACTGACTCATGATTCAGTTGCTACAGCATTGACCTCGAAATATGCATTCAAATTTTTTTGTACATATATCCGCTATAGTTTTTGAATAATGGGCAAAAACCAATTCCTTATTCCTTTCGAAAAGCAGGGACGACCTCAGTTTACGTATTACTGTAGACATTCTCTTTGACCATTTTAGCCCATTTTCAATAGCAACCTGCATGCGAGAATTTTCAATGTTTCAGTCAAACTTGATGTCGAAGGATTCGTTTTAGCGGGAGAATGATTATACAATAGACATTACGAAGACGGACAGACGGACAGACAGACAGACACGCTTTAATCGATTTGGAACTTCAAAAATATATGTACTTTGTGTGATTTCTGTTGTTTCCTTCTGGGCGATGCAAACGTTTTGACCCCTCATCCCTCGGTGATAAGTACACAAAAGGCTTTTAAAAATGTTTTAACCAAGTATTCGCTTATCCTTAGCATCTCGTATGGTATCGACGATAATGTATTAAAATTCTTAGCTCAATTCAATATTTCTTGTTTTTAATCTGCACGGGCGTAATTGTATGCGGACTACGAGTGCAGTTAATGCAAAAGCTTTGATTAGAAATGAAGAGTTTTGTTATCGATCTTAAGAAGGCACAAGCGGCCTGATGGTATCTGCATTCAAAACATAAGCGTTTTATGAACACTTTCGTTATATATTATATTCGCGAATGTTGCGCAATGAATTAGGAAAATTGGTATGACTTGATCTTTTGTTGGTGAGGGGAGGGGAGGGTGCAGCACAATGCGACAATATGCAGTTTTGCACGAATGTTGTTTATGCTGCCAAACTAGATTCCTTCATCTTATCTTATATTATTGCTCCGCACACTATGCATATCTGTTTGCTTGTCTCCGTCCGTCTATCTGTTGCGGAGACATTTTTATGCTTCAGTTAAAAAAATATTTCTTAGAGCGAAAACATTAATTAGTCGTGCGTTGGTATCTTTTTAAGTGAAATTCTTCCCCCATCACAATTATCAGTTGAAATAGTTTAGCTTGTCATGGCACATTTGCAGCAAATTAGTGACATCCTTGGGCGACAATAAAGAAAAACACCTTGTTATTCTTTTTCAGACAATCAATGTGGAAACTTTAGCTCAGTTATACGCGAAGAGCGCGCAGTTGAGCATAGAATGCATTAACAGAATCTAAATTTACACAATATGTGGACGACTGACTGCATTCTAAGAAGCAACGAATTATTATATTATTTTAGTTAGCAAATGGCAATGTTGTTAATAATTATCTAGTAATGATAATGATTACGATGATCATGATGATGATGTTGGTTAAGATGAAATCTAGTACTAGTAGTAGTTTTATTGCGCGACGTTCATACATAAAAGATGTAGTTGAAGTTTCTTTTAACGCTCGTGTTAAACTTTTTCGTCTCTAGTTCTCAGCAACACGTTCGAATACAATGTCTTGCGTATGCGTTGTATCGTAATACAAGACAGTAGCAAAATGTCTGTTACGAATGCCCTATAACTTCGGAGTAAAAGTTAACACGGTATGAGTAACAAGATATGGGTGTATGAGTGTTATAGACCAGCAGCCCAAAAGCATCATGGAAGTTATGTACATTGTTGGTTTTCGTTTACTTCAACTTGAACTGGTTTTGTTTTTTTTTTTTTGTTTTTGTTTCTCTGCTTCATCGTGCACTTTTTTTTTTTAACTTCTAAAAATGCTACAAGGATGTTGGTACAACAATGTTTATGGTTTCATTTGTCAACAGTCAGTAGTCGGACCATCATAACATTGCTATGAACTCATATATCACCATTTGTTTTACGTATAAGGGAACCATGCTTTGCTTGCATAAACCCGCATGATATTTAAGGTTTCGCTTGCTATGAGTGCTAACATGAGATTTCTTTGGGAGATTATGGAAACAGTTAGAAAGAGTTTTCGCTAATAAGCGATATTACTCGCTTATTCCAACGAATAGTTCAACAAAATAGTGGTAGCTTGCGGGCTGAAGAATATTAAGTAACTTTTAGAACAATTTCTTAAAACCAACAAAAAACGTCCCAAAAGCTTGCACCAAAAAGCGATCCCGCTATTCACAAGAAACAAACTGAAATAATTCTTTAAATATTGGTTAAGACGTTACACGGCCGCCAGGCTTTTTCGAAAACATTGACTTGAAGGAAAAGTAGAAATATTTTTTTTTCATAAAAATCGATAAACAGCTGATCATGAACTCTTTTAAAGTTAACGGGGAAGGAAACTGTACGTGCTTCACTACCTCATGGCACTAGGAAAGTGTCATTGAAACTTGAAGTCAATCAGTTGAACGTTGAAAGCTCTAGGTCAGCCGCCAGCTTGAAAATAATTATCATTGTTTTCAGTGTGGACCAGTCACTCAGGTGAAGTCTCCTAGTCGTGTAACATGGTAACATCTGGTCAGGAAGAAGTAAGGAAAGAGAAAAGACGGGGGTCTATAACTGTTATGCCTTTACCGGTTGGGCAGCCAGTATAGCTACCAGCAAAGGCATTTACGATTTGAACCCACTTGGAAAAGAGGATTAAAATTCAAGATAGGAAGTAGCTTTAAGCTGTGGCTTCATTTGAAAAATCGATTATTCTACCCACAAAGCAGATTCGTCTTCCATAAAAGAAATCGTTTAAGACGGTACAAAGTAACTCTGAAAAAGAAAGTCTTCAGAATTTTTTTATCAAAAATGCGAAAAAGCAAACTTTGTCTTTCTTTATTCCTAGAAAGCAAGAAGAAGACTCTTGCTACACTAATTATTTGGAGAATGAACAAGCATAAGCTAGGGAAGAAATATAATAATTTTTGAGTCTACCAGAGTTGCCATTTTCACTGTGGACTTTGTTCATATGGTGCATCTATTTGATTTCTTCCCTTTTTGCCCTTTCCCCAGCTTTTGACTAATGGCAACAAGACGCAGAAGCATAAGAAGTCGATTTCCAAATGTTTCATAACTAGCGTATGGCGTATTTGAGGGTGCATTGCATCGTACAATCAGAGGAAGAAACGAGTTATTATCAACGATGCTCTCTGAAGGATGCAAGTTACTGAACAACAAATCACACGAAATACGTCTCTCTAAGACGTGTCTACCGGTTTCTTTTTTTAGAGTAATAACATCTCTAGTATGAACCAGAAATGGGCGGAGATTGTTTTCTGAATAAATTAAATACCGAAACCGAAGCGGAAGACACAAAGTTCTGAACAAAGTACAGAAGCAAAAAACAAAAAGAAACGAACTTCTTTGAGATGCGCCTCTAATGAGAATTTCTTAATAGCACTCATAGATATTAAGTGCTCCTTAGACGGATATAATTTTCTTATAAAAAGTAAAGCTATCAGCCTTGACTATGCGTCAGGGGCGGACAGAAGCTGAAAAAACTGAAAACGAAATTCTATGAACGATTTTTTTGATGAGAAATTCTACCTAGCGCTTATTATTATTAAGCGACTTTAAAACGGATATTATTTTCCTATACTGTAAGATCATTAGGTTTATTATCTACCAGGAGCAGGTAGAGATTAAAATCAATCGAAATCACATGCAAGCTCTATCCATATACTATGTATGTGTACATGTGAACATACATCATTATGAGGCGCATATGAATAGAGAAAAAGCCGCACTTGCCTAGCATGTGCTACATACATACATAGTACTAATAGCCCTCATCTAAGAATAATTGCTTTTACTAATTAATTTCGTTGCATCTAAGAACATGATATATAACCATATCTACCGTCGTTGAAATGTTCAAATCTCAGATAACGAACAGTGAACATACTACTCGTAGATAGTATTTTACTTAATTTTTATACCCTACACGTATTATGTAACAGGAGCATATTAAGTTTATGCGAATGCATGCAACACTTGAAGAAGAACTTGAGATAGACCTATTCTTAAAAGTCACTTTAAGCTTGTCTGTCCGTCTGCCCGTCTTGTTTGCTTATGTTCAAGCACTACTGGTCGCAATTTTTGAGATATTTGAAGAAAATGGTTCAGATCGGACCACTTTCTCGGCCATTTCCCATGAAAAGTCGCTTTATGAATAATTGTACGGTAGTGTGGGCTATATGCCGTGAATAGTGTTTTTACTTTACATTTTTCAGTTCAGAATTGAGTTAACTATATGTGGATTGGTTAGCATGTACTGCGTACAGTTGTCCTAAGCAAATCATTTTGAACTGAATTTTTGTCCACAATCGCAATGAACAGCACACTATTAATAGGAAAAATGGTTGCTCCCTTTAGTATAACATCCATATTGGATCTTTTTACTGAAGCATTGACATTTTTAATCATCAATATTCGAGAAGAGTTCTGCTGTAAAATAGTTGAACAATTTCGCCTGAATGATGATGAATCATAACAATACTAACTATGGTTTTTCCCAGTTTTGCCTTTTTTTTCCTCTGCAGAGCATAAGTTTGAAAAATTCGACCTTAACCGAACTTAATCGAGATAATTCTTTGGTTTTTTTTCCAAGATTTTTATTCAATTTGTCTTTTCACGGTACATAGATGTGTTATGCCTACACATAACGATGCCAACAAGATGAGGGATCATTATATAGTATTTAACGTACACATATGCGGTTGTACTGAATATGGAATTTTTACTTCTCGTCCTCTTTCTTGCTGTAAAGTACAACAAAAAGGAATAAAAAACAAAATGCCATTTTTTTCCATAAGATTCACGAAAAGATGTTTTCCTTATTGTTTTGCTGCGAAAAGAAGTATAACAACAACAACAACAACAACCTTGAATTAGCGAACAATGTGTCACACTTTGAGTTTCAAAACATCATCAATTCTTATGCACGTTCATGTGCATCATGACGGTGATGACGACGATGATGATGATGACGCAGTCGTGCGGAAGCAACAGGCAAACAACAATATGGAAATTTATGTAAAACAAGAATAAGAAGAAGAAATTTTATGCTTTTGTTAAACTCTATTGAAACTCTTGAAAAGCTTTCATAATTTTGGATAAATTTTCACTTTAGAAAGACATCTCGTAGACAATAAGTAATAATTGCCGACTGACTATATAAGAATAAAATATTTTTTATTATTTTTATAAAGAGTGAGTGAATATATATTATGTGAAAAATAATAACAACAATCACAAAATTTTAAAGTTAATATTAGTAACTATCCTATAAATAAGCTATTGGGTTGAAGCAAAAGTTTTTTCGTCATATAAAGGAAATATTTCGATGTATTACCTGCCAGTCATTTTCTAAGGGCAAATTCGTGTCTGTCAGTCAAAGCCTTAAAAATCTTCTCCTATCATATAACAAAGCCGATGGCATAAAAAATAGTGTTCAGCTTATGCTATTTTCGATTAAAGGTTCGTTCAACGCGATTCAAAAGTTTGCTGCGTGACAAGTAAGGCATATGTTCTAGCTTTTTTTAATCGCGAAACTCGATACTTCTCAAGTAATTTGATGATCTCGTCTTTTTTTCATCCTATGCCGGTGGATTGATTAGTTTGCTGTAACTCTTGCTTTGAAATTTTACCCTCATCTTAACTGCTTGCAAATTACTCTTAATTAAATCTAAAGCTTGTAGTTATTGGAAAGGTTTTTTCTGTACTATTTTAGCACAACCTTAGCACATATTTCTATATAATTTGAAGGCTATACCATAAGTAGGCTGTTTACTAGTGGCATCTGTTTGCTTAATTGGATTTTAGAACAAATTTCATTTTTTGTAAGAAGTAAAACTTGTGCGTGTGTGTGTGTGTGTGTGTATGCGCGCGTTATTGAAAAAGTTTGTTTAAGAGCTTTTGTAATTTAAACGAAATTTTGTGAACGGAAAAAAATTTTTTGCGAAAGCTTGACTTTTCCGTTGGCTGCAAGATATTGAAAAAGGCCGCCAAAATGGTTATTGCCGTTTACGTTAGGTTAGTCCGCCTATTAAAGAGACTGCCGCAGTTGATTCCGTAAAACATAAAATGATTCGTTATGCTATCCATTTGTTTTCTTTTTCGAATGCGATCAATCACGGGATCAATCAGGGGATGTCCCCCATCCTTGTAACACGGTGGCAGTCAAGAAAAAGAGACAAAAAGGAAAGAAGTAGGGGAGGTGGTGGCAGCAATTTAGTGTGTGCGCGCAATCGGCAAGTTTTATGCTTTTACCGACTAAGGATTCACTATAGCTCCACCGCAATTGAAAGTCTACGATACACTCAACGCTTCGCAGAACATCTATAAAAGTTCAAGAAGAATATGAACGTCATGATAATTGAATTCCCGTGGCTTCTGCTTTTTAACAGGACTTTATTAAATTTGATGTCGATGCCGATGGAGATATTAGAATCTCTCGATTTCCATAACATATTCGGTTTACAAGAACGAAACGACTTTTATAATGAATGACTTTAGTCGAAAAAACTACGATCTTTTCTTAAGTTTCAAAGGCATTACTAATGTAATTTCGTATTTGGCATACAACGTTTTTATAGAGCATTTATTAAAAGTCGTAAGAAAGGAGAGCATATAAGTGTTCTAATTCTTCCAAGAATGGTCGTGAAAGCTTATCTTGTTCGGGACGTTGGATTGCATAAGCTACTGATAAAAATTTTGGTGGACTTATAGAAAAGAAAGAAATACCATACACCATTCTATAATTATGCATATAACGAATTTACAAAATAAGATGTTATGTGGGAAGCGATCGAAAAAGTGATCCGATCAATTGTGTTCATCCTTGAAGCAAAGCATGCCGGCGCACCAAACTTTATCAAAATATTTCAAATATTGCGGCCTGTAGGTTGAGCACAAGAGAACAAGATGGACAGGTGAACAGCGGGACAGACAAAGTCGATTCCGAAAATGATTTTTTATCGGTCGATATAACAAAAGGAGGATCTATCTCATATGCATATATCCGTACGAAGTTAATATACACTTGCACGACAAGTGGTGTAGGGTATGAAAAGCCATTGAGCATAATAGATACAATTGCTTAAAATTTTACAAGTTCTATGAATGGGACCAGCACAACTTCGTAGATACTTTAAGCGAGGAAATCATCAAAAACGGGCTTGCTAAAAAAGCATGATGTAATGCCAAGAAGACGGCAAAAAGTAACAGCAAAAGTGAATTTCACTGCATTTAATACACTGGTCGTCAAATTCCCAATTTTCAAGCGTGGCCCTCATCTAGCATCACTGTACTCAAAATACAACTACAAGCGCATGGTAAAAATACGAACTTCGACGTTTAGAATTAGTGCAGAGGGCCGTAGTGTTTGCAGCTAGTCAAACCGTAGCTGTAGTGTTTGTTCACGTAGAGTTTCTTCTCGCGGAGCGAGTACATGCGGCTACTGCCAGCAATTTTCTGAATGACCCATCAAATATGAAACGAACCTCAATACTGAACTTTTCCTATCCCACTATTCCCCCCCTTTAATAAATCTGTGGGGTAGCAAAGTTTACTCACTAGTTTGCCATTAACTGTTGCTTAATACTCCATCCATTTTTGGTCCCTAGCAACCAATACGTATAAAAGTCTCGTCAGCATTGAAAACAAGATTGAATTCAATTCCCTATGCAAACAGATGAGTTTCTTTCAGTTAAATCGCACTACCGTATGAGTAGAGGAGTAGATAAGAATCTCGACTACCAAGTCAGTGCTCGGATTCAAATCTCAAGTGCGATAGATTCGACTTTGTTCGTACTTATAGTGAATGCTCAGTCGGTAAAGACACGCACACACATACACACACACACACACACACACAAATTTCTAGTTTGGCGCACACCCGATACCTCCCCTTTTCTTTCCCTATCCTCACTTCTTTCTTTCTGTGCGTCCAGGTATCATGCGAATAGGCAACAAACGCTGTCTGATTGATCCACATTAAAAAAAGAAGAAGAAAAAATTGATGTGTACTTCAAGCTATCCTACCAAGATCAAACGGTTCCTATGACACTATTCTTATAATCAAAAACGCGGTTCATGAAAATTAACTTAATAGTCCGACTATCGTAAACTATATCACAGACCTACAAATATACCAGTAGTGGGTATGTTCAATATGTAGTTAGCGAACGCTATTCCATGGCAGAAATTTTCTTTGCCAACCTAACGAATAATGAAAGTCTTGTATTCACTTATGCTGCTTCTATCTGCAAGAAAGCGATGCTTTTCAAGAGTTCAAAGAGATATATCTTTTTTTAAAAAAACGCCGCGCATTCATTCTGTTTATTGTTTGCGTATAAAACAAAAAAACAAAAAAAAACATTCATTTGATTATGATGAATACATTCATACATCGTGAAACACCAGTGCAGACACGCATACTTTTTATACAAATTCAACAGATATTAACATTCATCATCAAGTTCAAAATTATGCAGAAAGAAGTAATAAAAAACAAAAAAAAAACAAACCGAACGAAGTATAATAAGAAAAAACAAAATATATCTAAAGAAAAGAGGTCACTATCCAGAGAAGTCTATGCATTCGTACAGTGCAATATGAAAAGATACTTAAACAGAAAAAATAAACAAATTAAGCAAGCAATAAAATTGCATTCGGCCATGGCCGAATCTCTTATATCCTTTACTATGATCCCCTAATAAAAAAATGAAAAGAACTACATTTTCATACTCTATAATACTGGTTAGGCGCAGTATGAGTAATAAGCAAAAAACACGAAAAACAAAGGTGTTCACAGTTGTTGTTATAGAGGCCTGTGGTCGTCGTAGGCGTGTTCGTTGAAATGTTTCGGTCGTTTTCAAATTCTTTTGCAGGTTTGTAAGCCATATCTCATTTCTCATTGATCTCGTCATTGCTACACATTTGCGTAGAAGGACAGATGGACAGATGAATGGACGGGCATGCTTAGGCGCATTCCGAATTGTGGGATTTTACAGTTTTGCTTCTGTGTGTTATAAAAAAAAGTTAAAAAAAAGAAGTGATTTTATGGCAGACTATAAAATTAAGTGGGCGTGGACGATTTTTCCATTCTTGTAGAGATAGAACAGTATTGCCCATGGAATATACGGTTACATTTGTGTGGATTTATGTGCTGTAGTTTATAAGCAATAAGCGAAAAACCAAACTTTTATACCTTTTGAAAAACAAAGATCTTCCCAGTTTACGTAGTACTATAGGCGTTGTCTGCGACCGATTTGGCTCGTTTTCAACACCAGTTTGCGTACAAAAAATTGCAATACTTCTGCTAAATTTGAAGTCTACAGCTTCATTTTTGCGGCTAAGAGAATGTATACAACCGAGACAGACAGACGAACATGCTTACAACGATTCAGAATTTGATGCTGATCAAGAATCTCTGAAGTTTCCGTCTGGGCGTTGCAAACGTTTTGACACAATGAATATATCCCTGACATTGCGGTAATGGCTATGAAATAAATGAAAAAGAAATAAACCGTTCGCATCACTTTCATTGAAGCAACCGTTTAATGGGATTACAAGTGTTTCAATATCATTTATAAAAAACAAAAGATTACCTATCAAATAAACTTTGAAGAGGGTCGGATATGTAAAGTTTAGAGCAGGCAAATATACCAATCAGGAATTTCCTCTCTTTCAAATGAAAAGCGTTTATCATGTGAAACAAAAATGCTTTGAAAATGTTTCTTATGCTAATCATTGCCGAAATATAAACATAGTATAGATTCTTCATTGAGATTGTCATGCAACAGATTTAGTTAGTGTTTACGTTCAAAAAACTACGCAATATTGTCTCCATTTAGGGACTTTTCTCTGCTCAATTTTTATTTGACAGATAACCGTAGTCATTAACTCGAGTTCGATGCAACGCTAGAATGTCAAGGTTTTCGTTGTTCCGCTTTATACCCTGCACCACTTGTCGTACAATGGTATATTAAGTGGGTGCGAATATATGCAACAACCGGAGAGCCTGGAGGTGGACCCACCTTTTATTATACCAAGAAGTTTGCCTGTCCCTCAGTCTGTGTGTGTGTTTTGTTTTTAAACTATTTCGACAACAGTTGGTACGTTACCGTGATTTGACTCAAAGGTGAATGGTGTTGAAAATGGTTCGGGTGGGATCACCTTTTCGACAACCTCCCATAAAACGAATTATTTCGAAAAGTGGATGTATGAGCAATTTTAGGATGGTGCAAGGTATTTTATGGTAGGCCATCTCCCACAAATAAGTAAATAAACAAAATTCGCCATTGTTTAAAATGATGATGATTTGCTTCGGCGGTAGCTAATGGTAATATCGTTGTAAAGAGCTTTGTACAAAACACTTTGTATGAGTGAAACTGTGTGAAAGAGAGAAAACTAATTTACTCACAGGTGTAACGTCTTTAAATCTTGCTATTGAACATTATTTTAAATCCTTGCTTTTCACTCCAACAACAAGTAATCATCGATCTTCCCGGGCATTGTCATTAATGGGATCATTCTTGAACTCACAAGTTTTCATGCGATCGTTTTTAACCAACCATGAGTATGGCAACATTCACCTACTATCTAAGCGTAATAGACTATAAGATATATGTAAAATTTTTATGTGACATACAGGTGCAAGAAACGAATGACTTTATTGTCATGAATTTTTGTGATCCAGAAACTAACTGCAGCTTCTCTTGTGTACAATAATTTTGTTTAATTGTACCTTGACACAGAACACATTAACTACAATTCTTTTGAGTGTTTTTTTTCTACGCTTGAGTTCCAGGGGCGTCTCATAAAGACCGCGTCATACGCACGTTGAACATCAGACATGTGACATCAGAGGTTCGTAGCAAGCGCAAGTACCGTATTTTCTCAAGACCAATTGAATATCACCAACTTGCTGCTTGTTCTTCTCTTCTCATACCCACTTTTTCGCTTCTCAATTTGATACTGAGGTTAGCTCACAGGTTTTTAAACAATTTAATGTAAATGAGGTAAAGAAACCTGTTTGGCAAACCCAACGTAAGCGCTGTGCATACACTTCTCATTTAATGCATATCGTCTATTAGTAGCAAATTCTTAATCAGTGCCGACTGCAGCCGTCTGTCCATCTATCTATCTCTCAAGCAAGCTAGAAACTTGCAGGACCGCGTAGCCTTGACATATGCGAGACATTATTGTATTAGTTAGCTGTAGATTAACTGTGAGAACTGAAGCGTAGTCTTCCTGCGGACATAGCTACAATAATCACATCAAAATCTGATGTTAAATTAAAGTTTCTCAGGACCATCCCAACCTTTAGTGCAAGCATCTAATGGACCCGCTATAAATTAGTCTAAGATTCTGTAGTTTTTATGTACTCGCTTAAGGTCGACGACATTCCGATTTTACATTAAGGGAGCAAAATGCTGTAATGGCTTAAAACACGCGTTCTTTGACATTTTTTTGGATTGAAGGAAAGGTAATAGAAAAACAATATAATAAGTATAATAATTTGAGAAGATATTTAAGTGAAAAAAAACAAAAAATTGTTTTGCAAAATGGCGACGTGGCTCTCGGGAGACCTATTGAGTTGGATTCAAATTTCAATCTGAAAAAAATCACTTAATCCACGGACCTATATATGTATATATATAGTGAAATAAGAGGGGAAGTATTTTGAAAACAGTGGCTTTGGTGTGATTAACGAGTATTTGAGTGGAAAAGTTCAATTTGAAATAGCTCTTCAAAGACCAAAACTGCGGTATGCATGGTTCCATGTAACCCTATATTTTAGAACAACTCCACAGTTACGGATTTTGGTATGAGATCTTAAGAAGTGTGTCTTTTGAATAGAAGGATGCAAGTATACAACTGTCCCCTACATTGTCTCCGTAACAATACATTTTTATTCAACAGAGGACATTTAAAGCACTGGTCAGGAGCATTTTGGATTACGTATATATGTCAATCTACTCACTTTTCTTGGTTATGAAAGCAGACTTACTTTCGAAATCGATACAAAGTTTTTAGGAGAATTTAAAAAAAGATTAACGAAACTCTGCCTATCAACAGCAAGTATTTGACATATGGCTCGCATAAGTATTTTTCTAAATTCTTTTTCTCTCTTTTTATTGGAGCCGAGAAAACGCACGAGCAGAAGAGGTTGCACTTGATGAAATCAGCTTGTTTGGCGGCTACAAAAGCAACAAGAATGGCAACGGGCAGGCAACAAACAACAAATACAAATACTATGCTATGCATAGACATACACATATGGAAATAAATGCAATTGAGTGATTAATTGTCAGTACTTGGTGTCATATTTATGTTTGCTTCTGAATGCTAATAAACGTTAGGGGAAAATTTATTAAAGGATTCGTAAGTCATGCGCACAGGCGTCCGTCACAATGACTTTTGCTATCATATCCACGAGTTAGTTCACTATCGTATGACAACATGCAACGGCAGCAAAGAAGTACGGTCTTGATGGACGTTTAATCATGACTTTTGCTCTGTTAAAGAGTTTTAAGCAACGAAGATTAATTGTTTTGTAGTTTTTTTTTTTTGTTTTTGGTTTCTTATATTTGTATAAAAAGTTTTAATGTTTTTTGTTTTATTATTTTTGCTTTAATTAATTAAGTGAAAGAAAATGTGTTGTACACTTTTTAATTTGATATATTAATAAAAGAGCATCTTAGGGGGTTTTTTAAATGCTAGCCGATTACACTAAAAGAAATTTCACAGTCAAAAGATGATAGCACAAAGATGAACGTTAGGCAATAAGAAAACGATTTTGAAGCAAATCTTAAGTGAGTTCAGAGTTCATTGCAAACGTTTAGCACCAGAGTTCCTTATATATATTTTTTGTACAAAGTTTAAAATAGCTTCGATGAATTTCCAGTTTACTCCTATAAATTGATAAACAAATTTCGCAATTTTTCAAGTTTCGTCCACGGATCATAACGAATTTCAATATCTGTTTGGGAGTGTAAACTCCAGATAAAGAGGGCAGCTTTCTGTCGTATTCCTTGCTAGTTGATGATAAGCTCTTCATATTTCATTCATTGACTTACTCGGTCACATCTTAGTCACAATTTCTTTCTAGTATATATCTTAACTAATCGAAAATCAAGTCAAAACGAACCATCATTAAATGCCCTACATTATCCATCACATTATCGACTTGTCGAAATAAGGTGCGTTATACGGGAAGTGATTGAAAAAGTGATCCGATCAGAGCCATTTTCAATAGTGTTCGTCCTAGGGCCAAAATATGCCGTAGTGCTAAATTTCATCTCAAAAATTGCGAACAAGACAGACGGACAGACAGAGCTTAGCAGCACTATAATAAAAAGTAGGTCTATCATTAGTCCTCCTCTGTATTACGTATATCCGCACAAACTTAATTGCCCTTATACAGCACGCGGTTTAAGTGAAAATATGAACAAAGCTTAGGCAAGCAATTTACCATTAAATAAAATTCTAATCTATTAAAAGTAACTACTGGTTACAGATGTAAATGTGCACAACCTGTTGCTATAGTCATGATAGGTTATATTTAATTTTGCCAATTGAACCCAAGTCTGAGTAACAAGCAAACTCCATACCTATGACTCGTTGTGTAATTTACATACTTTTGTTGGATCGTAATTACTACTACGTGTCCCTACACTGATCAACAATTCATTTACAACACTATGCAGCTTACTACACTTTGCATATTTTTAAACGTAACAAATAAGACGAGAGATTTAATATGTCTTTGCAGTTTGTTAGGGAAGTTAGAAAAGGCAAATGGAATATTATTTCATAATTTCCTCCCTCTTTCTTTAATAAGTTTTTATGCGAACAAAAGTGAATACTTGAGTCGTTTCGATTTTTAATTTATTCAAGAAACACAAAACGAAAGGCAAAATATTATTACCTCTTGACTTGCGTTAGTCAACGGTGGCATTTAAGCCAATTAAAATTCAACCCTTACCTTACAAGTCCTTGTGCCTGTACTTGAAAGAAGAAGGAACATGGACAGGTAAGCAGAAGCTTTGATTACAATTTTTGCCAAACTAAAAGAGCATAAAGAGAGTGGGGAATCATAATGCGCTATAGGGAATGTATGTTGCTTGTGAATTAGTTTACGATTGAAGAATGATTCTTACATAATCAAGTTGCATGGGAATGTCTGAGCATTGTCGTCGGCTTGAGCTGGTATTGTTCTATAAGCTGGCGGCATAATTTAATTATAACTTAGTTTTAAGTAGACTAGCGCATGCTATCTATCATTGCCAACTATTTTCGAAAAAGTAAAAGTCTTTCCGCAACCGTTACAAACAATCCGCAAAACACACTTGTTCGCGGAGGGCGTCATCAGCAAGAAACACAGAAAGCAATGAAAAAAACATGGAACACCACAGATGAATGAACTGTCAGATATAGACTGCAAACGCAAAGCGTAGCATAAACATAAAATATAGTGCCTGAGGAGTTACAAGATTAGCTTTGAGTTACCAAGAACATAATACGTAGGCCGAAGCCTCTGACATTGACATTAGTATGAATTGGAATGAGGTTAACTGGATCAAGCTAGAGTAATGAAGAATGATTTGCGAATTGGGACTAGGAAGATTCAGTTGTAGAACTAGAAGCCCTCAAAACTCTTCGCTTCTGTGTCTAGGAGAATTCCAATAAGATTAGGCATCCATGTATAGCCCCAATTACGCTGGACAGAATGTTTACCCGAAAGATGCATTAATGACAGTCGTTGCCATTGTATTTTTTTTTCTTCTTATGGATGAATTCTGAGATCCAGCAAGTGAGTCCCTAGCACCAGCCTACGGTGAGGGATGTGGGAGTCCTCATAATATTTGAAAAATACTTTTAATGTCTACACCACTTGTGATACAAGGGCATATCAAGTTTGTGCGAACGTGCACCGCAGCCAGAAGGACCTGAGTTAGAGTCACCTTTTATTATACTGATAGATTTAGAATCACTTTCTAAATAAATTCTGAATCGATCTAAGCTTCTCTGTCCACTTGTCCATCTGCAGATCCAGGGAAGGACGTTGCGAATAGAATAGAATTACCGGCAGCTTTCTTCACATTTTGGAATTTTGCAAAGGTTTTTTGCTTTTCGAATTATTTCTCTTCTTCTGAAATTTTTTCAAGAAAACATTTTCCATCGAGTTTTTTCAAGTTTTTTCTCGCTATCGCTATTTGGTCAACATCAATTTATTTTCTTCGAGCTTTCAAATTCTTTTCGCCATAATTAATAGTTTTATCCTCGCACTCACATGTCTTTTTGGTGAGACTCTAAGCTAGTGATGTCCATAATATGCTAAAGCTTTTTGAAGCGGAATTGAAGCTGCGTTAAGCTTGAGATGAAGTTCTCCTCCATTAGGAAAAATAAGGAATTCTCTTCGAACATGTTTTGAGTAAAAGGCACAGTTAAAATGTGAATCCATCACAATGGTATTTTTTCGCAGCAAAGAGAGACGCTGAGTAAAATCCTCTTTAACAAAAGACTACATTGAAGTATAAGCCTATTTGTGGACTATACGCACCATCTTTCACTACAAACTTTTCCGACTGGAGGCACGATCTTTACATGCAAATTACTATCCCAGAAGCTATGGCAATGAAGAAGATTGCAAAGTATGCACATGTCCAAGATTGCTGTTCCAGTCAGATAAGTCTAAATTCTTCGATTTATTGATTGAAGTTTAGTGGGGGCAAAAAAAGGAGTTAACTTTCAGGTCGTCATTTGCAAGGAACCCCACTCGATGTTCGAGTAAAAGCAGAAATGTCGTATTTTCTAATACAACCTTACTTCAGTTTTCTTTCACATATGCAGACATTTAAGTGCGTCATAGCAGCGAAGATCCCACTGTCGAACGAATGACTAAATACGCCCGCAAAGCATTTTGTCTTTTCGAGATCTTAAAGCGGATTTATAGGAAGCTGCGTCGCAGTGTACTTGGGGTATTGATGCATGTAATGATTTAGATTAAAGAGATTATAATAACGTCATAATGTTTATCCATGCTTAGCAGACTTTCAACTGCTTTTGCAACTGGCCTTAATCATGCTTTAACGTATAACCCGCAAATCTTAAAAAAACGCTAATAAATCAAAATTGCACTCTCTTCTACGCCTTATAAAATCTCGATCAATTTTCATTATTGCGGCAACTTTTCGATACGAGGATAAGTAATAGTAAACTAAAGGAATCTCTTTACATGCACTATACACATGTTACATATATATGTGTATATATGTATCGAATGTATATGAGATTATTTACCAGCTGTCGATGTTAGCCTCAGACAATTTCCTCTTCCATCATCATCAAGCAGTCGAACACATTTGTTTATATCGTTACGACTGCTGTCGTATGCAAAATGAGAAAGAAAGAAATTAAAAAACAAAAAAAAACCGAAGAAAAAACCAGATCAATGAAAACAGTGACTCGAAGTTATTATAGAAGCCAAACAAGCGATAGCTGTTTTTTTATTACATACCACTCACATGCCTCCAAAGATCAAGGTGAATAGAGTAAACTCTCTTTTTGCTCGCTTTACGGCTTTCGTTAGTATTCATAATCCTGTTCTTCTTCCTCTTATTTTTTCTTTTTTTTGCGGTGCTTTTAAAATGTAATTAATAACAGATTATTATATTTGCTTGTTGTAGATAGAATAGGAAACAAAAAGAAAACCAGAAAAAAACTCAAGTTTAAGCAGTAAGTGCTGAGCATCCAGCATCCAAAAGGGAAACAAGAAATGGTTTGAAATATGTTCGATCTCATACAATATACAGCTATGCGATTGGCTGCAAGCCCTTTTGCTTTTTAGATCGGTTGAAACATTGCGTGTAAGGAACGTGCGGATTTGGCAAAGCAGGCGAACGAAGCCATTTTTGCTTGCAAGACAACATCACAAGTGCTTGTTGTAGTCCTTCTTACATGGGTCTTTCCTTATATTCTGTTAGTTTTTTTTTTTTTTTTAATGAGCAATCACTTAGGGGATACCTTCTATTCATGTGACAGTCAGACAGAAGTGAGAAAAGAGGAAGAGACGGGAAGGTGGTAGCCGCAGCCTAGTGGATGGGTGGCCATTCGGTAAGCGTTGTAACTTCACCGATTGATCGTTCGGCGCGGTCGACGACCTACACAAACTCTCTCACATGTGAGATTGGAACCCGCGAACTCCGACTTGACAGTCACGATTCCTACCTGCTAGACTGCTTTGTCCTACGCACAATGTGCGTTGTCCGTAGGTAATATAATCTTCAACTTCTCCATTTCTTACGTGGGGCCAATTGATTCAAAAAGCCTTCCTTCAAGCGGTAACTTTGGTTGCGGGGATATGAGACCCTATGAAAGAAGCACAACGCTTGCTCGTTTATATTATTATAGGTTTGCACAACGATGGACGATGCTCCTTTGCAAGCAGGATTTTGGCGACGCATTTCATTCAAATTTGCCCGAAGAACTTAAGGATTATGCCTTAAAGACCTTCCGAAATTTATTCAATGTTGGACTTCGAACAGAGTGAGATAAATCTGTGCTCTATTTATATGCCTTGCAAGGTTCTTGGAGGTTTTTGAAAACTGATTTAACTACTGTACTTGAATACCTTGTTCCACTAATGGCTGTAATCATAAAAACCACAAAACACTTTGAAAGGTAAGAAACGATAAAAGTAAATTTAGAAGTTTTGAGCGGCAAATTAGGCTCAAATTACGTACTTGTAATTCAGGACACTACCATCCGCTAATCTACTTGCTTACATATTTTTCAGGCGCCTCTTCAAAAGCAACACTTTGCGGATCTTATACATGAGGCTGCCAGTTACTGAAAGCATTCATTAAGAATGACTTAGTCGTCTCATCACGAGGCCCATTTGACTAAACTATGAACTTAAACAAAAATTTTAAAAAGCCCTATTAAGCAGAGATGGAAATTCTGGCTTTACTTACAGAAGAAATTTTTAACTTTTTTTTTTTTTTTTGAATACCAATCGACGATGAGACATAAAAATTTCTCTCTTTATTTACACATACATGTTCTACGCTGGAAGTTGATAAGAAATTTTTGAATTCTGTTCATCGGGTTGCCGTAAGCTGTCGCTATTAAATAAACTTTAAGCGTTAGACTATGAAAAATTGCAATTTTCTTTAAAGCTATTCGTAGCAAAGACATGTTTTAGTAGAGGAATTGTTGGAATATTTACTACGCAACTACTGGGCCATGAAAATTGAAAGAAATTAATCAAAATAAAAAAGAAATAAAAAAACAAAACAAAAAAATGTGAAATATTTTTTTAATAGAGGAGAAATTTTATTGTGTAAATGTTAGTGAGAGGAAAAAAATAAAAATTAAGAAAAATAACTTAAACGACGCGGCAGCATATAGAAATGCTTTTATACGTAGTTAAGTATTTAAACTTCAGCAAAGAATGCTGCGGTATAAGAAATGTAATATGAGGATTGTACGAAAGGCACTAAAATAAAGAAAACTTTACCCTGTGTGCACATTAATTTGGGAAGATAGTCGTCATAGGCGGTTAGTCTTTCTATATAAAACCTATAATATATTGATTAGCTTTTAATAGTCGGCAGACTTTGATTATAACGAACAAAAAGTCTTATCCGCTTTGTATAATTTCTTGCATCCCGACCATTTTTAACAGTTACGTACTTCTTTATAGCAACATAAGTCCGCCTCCATCAACCTATTTACCGGATCGCCATCTACTTCACTGTACCAAAATAAGAAATTAATCTTTGTATCGTAATTTACTTCCACATCACTATACAGTCACACCTATCAGTTTCTTCGCTGATCGCAACGTCCTTCCGTTTTTCCACCTATTTCTGCTGCCTAACTTACTCATACATTGCAGCCGACTTCCGTGTGCCAACCAAGTTCAGTCTCTCAATTTCGTGAGGCACGCGTTATGTTTCCGTCCCTCAGTCTAATTTTGCATGACAGCCTGCTTCTGCTTCCCAATCATCTTACGCATCGTAACATTCTTCCGCTTCTCAATTCGATTACGCATCGTTGAATACTTCCGCCCCTCAGCCTACGCCCGCATCGCAACGTAGTTTTCTTTTTGAACCTATTTCTGTTGTCTAACCTACTCATGGATTGCCGCTTACGCTTACGCTCCAGCAAACTTCAGTCTGTCAACTGTCTGTAACGATTCGCACAACAGTTCCATCTACCCTCACATAAATGAAAATACTTCCACAACACAACATACTTTCTCAACACAACTTGTTTCCGTCCCTTAACCTAATTCAATTTCTCAACCTACTCGTACACAGCAACTTACTGCAGCCTATCAATCCATTCATGCATCATATAACAACTTACTCCTTAATCGCAATGACTTCCCATTCCCGGCGTCGTAATGACTTCCCATTCGCTGGGCACGATAGACGGAAAGATTATTTTCCTTTTTCTAGTTAGATTTGGGTTCTTCCGATGATAACATCGTAGGAATACTTTTGAGAGACTACGAACTGTAGTACGTTCATGGATTGTGAAAACCTGCTTACATTTTTAAATCGTTCGTTGAACTATGTAAAGTATTTTACTAAACCTTGTTGTACTGCGCTCGTAGGTATGTTTATATGGGTGTACATGTGTAAAATCTCGATTTGAACTGTGGGTTTCTTGTAATATCAGAGAAAAATAGTTGTAGTTGTTGTTGTTTTTGTTGTTATTATTATTATTGTTAAAGCGGAAAATGATGTTGGCCCAGTTGTGGTCAGTTAAGCAGCAGCACCAGCACCAGCACCAGTACCAACACAAATGTTATTATAAAGGTTTTTAATTTTTTTCCTTATCATTTCACTTTATTTCTTTGTTAATATCGTTATTGTTGTTGGCTTTGTTTTTACCTTTTGCTTTGTCAGTTTAACACTTTATGACAATTTACGATTAACTTTTTGTTTAAAAATTTTTTCAATTTTGTTTTATTCAAATGATTCATTCTCTTTAGTATAAGGTTATGGCATAATTCAGATAAACAGAAACACCATTCACCACTGCCTGCATATGCTATGAAAGTGGTATAATATTATATAACTGCTTTAGCACAACTCCATGCGTTACTGTCCTCAATAGACAGAAATATCTGTCAAACGAATTCTTTCCTGCATAAGCAATCCTTGCGCTGTGATAGCAACAAGTAACTTAGTTATGTGCATTTCAATGCTTGGACATTTGTTGAACATTTTGCACATCCTCCAATGATTTCATCATCATCATCATCATCATCAGTATCAGTCAAGAGGGAAGGAAAGAATAAAGGGAAGAAAAAAAATACATAAATTCCCCATAACAGGAAATGCCATTGAACTACGACATTTGCTTTAAATAAACAAAAAAAATACATATATATATATATATAGGTATATATATGCATGTGTGGTAAGCATATATATATTTGTATGACAAAAGAAAAAGAAGGTAAAAGGAATACAAAGACTGGAGGTATAAAGAAACTTAAAAAAAAAACCTTTGTCTTCTTTAGTTTGGCAAGAGGTTTAAAGAGCAGTTTTTGTTGTTTTTTTTGTTGTTTTTTTCTTTTAACCGCACAGCTGCTGCCAATCTTGTGGCAGTTGTTGTTAATGAATATTATTATTGTTGTTGTTGTTGTTTTTGGTGTTAGTGCTGGTGTCGCTTCTTTAATTTTCTGTACATGAGCATGAGCAGCTGAAAAATTACTCATTTAAAGCTTTTACAACAAAGCGGTTTTCAAGTTGTCGCTGTTGTTGTTATTGTTTCGGTTTTCATATCTTATACCGTTAATAACGTGTGGAGCATTAATTTATGCGAATGTTTACAACTACTTCCAGAGAATGTAACGATAAATCCAAATATTTCTTTCATGAAATCATAACTTGTTGTGCATAGCTAAAGGATATAACCATACCTTGACTACGCTACGAGTCTCTCTGATGGTTAGATATCGATTTGCGAACTAAAGGAAAGCTCGCTGATGCTTAAATATGAAATTGAAAGTTTGAATGCAGTGACCTATGACACTCAGTGACCTTTTCCATTTTTCCATCGTTGCTCATATATCTTCAACATTAGCAGCTCGCAAAGAATATCAATGTATAGTACTTGGGTCGAATCAGATGCAGGTAAATGCAAGATATTAAGTAGTCATGTGCTCAACCTATTTGACCTATACACTAAAGCTTCTTTTTTCCATATACCATTCCATCATTAAATCGCGGCTTTATAGAAAACATATCACTCTTCTTTGAACAGTGAGACGTGCACATCAAAGATTTCATAGAGCCCTGTAACATACAAATCTGTCTGTCACTCTGTCCTTCTGTGCCCTATTGGAATTTCTAAAATTTGAATGAATGTTGAGAACTGGAACCTATCTTGCTCTTTAATGTTTGCCAGTCCAAGTTCTACAATGAGTTTAATCGGCTCAAAATTTGTCCAAAAACGAGTTGAGAAATTTAAATTCATAGAAAACCGAATATTTCAAAATACTTGCATCTGTTGTTGGCGATGAATACCTTCTATCTGGCGGTTCTTAATTGCTGGACGCGATGCGTAGCCATAATTCGTTTGAAAGCGTATACCTCGAAACTGTGGAGTGATTTATCTCATTTTTAAATATAATTTTTCAAGAATAACAAGTAAAAATGTATAAAACCGGTAATTGAAGCGGTATATGGAAGATATTTTCAAAGAGAAAGTTGTGAGCATTTTCCTCATTGTCATTAGTGTAAGCATTTTACGCTATTTTAAATAATGGACGGAGGGACAGATTTGTACAATCCGTACAATTCATTTTGAGTGTCTTATGATCCCAAAAGTCATGTCAACCAACATTAGCGGCAACTGTCTACAAACACATTTAAGTCAAACGTATACAAGCGCTACTACCTTCTTTCATCCCTCTCTGCCATTTGATGTAGAATCAATGTCTGAATCGATTTAAACTTGCCTGTTCGTCCGTCCGTCTCGTTCTCTTGTGTCCAACTTCCTGTTCGCAATTTTCAAAATATTTTGATGAAAGTCGGTGGACTGACATGTTTTGGCCCAAGGACGAATGCTATTCATGATGGTACAACATGATGGTTATTTTGAAAATTCTTTACACGAATAACTGCATTAAGCGAAGTGGTGTAGGGTATTTTGCTTTTACTTGCTTACCAATTGTAACCGTTTCGTATTGCTTTATGTAAGTGTGTCTGTCAATTGTCTATTTTACAGAAATCGACATCGAGTCTTAAAATTCTAATGATTTCCTGTTCTTTGACGCTTATAAAAATATGCGAAACTATTAAACTACTCTTAATAAGTATTTTTATTAAAATTATTCGAAAAAAAGGTAAAAATTTAACATGGATATGTAATTAGTGACTTAGGCTAACGGTTTAATGTACATATACATAAATCAATAGATTCCTAACACGTTTGTTTGCAGAATAACCAAATAATCCAATGATAAATTTGAAAATTCATATAACGTACTTTCGAAAAAGCGCTTTAAACATCTTAACCGGAAAAGGCTCACCTGCATTAATGAACAATTTTTGCAATTTGTTTTTATTTATTTGCAATCGGTTGAAAAATTTTCCAGAAGACATTCACACTTACTCTTAAGTAACCGTCTTATTGATGGTAAAAAATATGCAATATATTGCATGGAATAAAAAGGTAAAGTGAATGAAAATGAAAGTGAAGTGAAAGAAAAAAAGGTCAACATTTGTTTAATGTGGAAACTTAGAAGGAAACTAAACAATAGAAGTGAATTATGACATCAAAGTATTGCAACTTCGCTATAGCTTGTGTGGACAACTTATGAATCGGTTCCATGACTGATCAGGTTAATAGACCTTATCTATGTACGCGTTCTGCACTTATTTATATATATATATATTTTTTTTGTTATGAATAAAAACGCTTCCTGTACTTTTGTTTTCTATTGTATTTAGATACGGACTAAAGATGGCTGCAAATGAAATCATATTCACTTTAGATACAAAATGTAATGACTGATTTTTCTCTGCTTTATTACATTTATATGCAGTTAATTGTTACTCAATTTTCAATTGAATATTGATCATAAGTATGCAAAATGAATCATTCAAAATCATTCATTGAGTCAATTTAAAAAGCCATAAAGCGCACAACGAGATGAGAAGGAAAAGGCGAGAATGCTTCAAAAGATAAATACGAAGAAAACCAAATTCTTTTCTTTCTTTCCAAATTCTTTTTGCTTACAAGCATTTAAAAAAATTTAATAATTAAATGTTGTACTCTGTACTCTGAAAAATATTTTGTTATATATAATGTAAATAAATTGAATAAATTGATTGAACGATATTTTTAAAACGCGAATATTATATAAATAAAATTAAATTATATTACTATCAAAAATGTAAAATTAAAATTGAAATTAATTAAAAATTGATAATTAAGAAAATAAAATTTGCTTTGCTCTACATTCCTATCAGTGCTCTTTTTGACTTTTCTGAAAGTAAAATTTACTTTCCTGTACGTTTCTTCTGAAAGGTGTTTTTGACTTTTCTGAGAGTAAAAATCTTTTTTCTGAGACTAAAATTTACTTAAACTACTAAAAACAAACTCTCACGTAAAATATAAAAATATCAAACCTTCATTTATCGCAATAAAGAGGAGCTGCGATTAAACATAAAATATCTTTCTATCAAGATATAATTAGAGTGGGAAAAACAACAAATAAATAGATGAATATTAAATTTAATCATTTTAAACATAATTTAATTGTTTTTGTTCAAATTATTTTAATATATTTTTATTACAATTTCTTTTCTTTTATTAATGTCAAAACATTTTTTTATATCAGCTGCCAATTCATTTTTTCATCGCATGCAATAAATCAGTTGCTATCAAGCGGCTGTGTAGATAAGCAAAAGCACATAATAACCGTTGCGAACAGGGCGTTCACTGTGATATTTAATTGATTAACTTTTTGAAAGTTTTCAATCAGAAAATGAAATAATTTTGGTTTTACTTTTCATTAAACAAAAATAAAGAATACCCTATATATTTATAGAGTCTAATAATGGAAATACTTTTAATCAAGAAAATTATTTTATGTATTGTCCAATACATTGAATAAAACTCAATGCTTTGCAAATTATTAACATTAAATAATGCTCTGTAAAAATCACATCAACCGGAAAAGCATGAAATAGCGTGATAATGTTATACGAACTTTCTGGAATTTTATAAATTAAATCTTCTTTTTTTTTTGTATATAGCACTTTAATGGAATTAAAGATTGAAAAACTTGTTCTTCTATTTGAATTTTTGAAAAATTTAAGTAAAATAATTTTCAATTCTTAGTAATTTTGAGGAATTTTTCCTTTTTCGGGTGCTTGCTCTGAAAACTTCTATTTTTATTCATAAACATTTATACAAGAATGGACACCAGTAAGCGACGTTTTTTATGCTTTTCGCACCAAAATGAAAGCAAAGAGAATTATATTCAGAAGTTCAGAATTAAAGCTAGACAAATATCGTTTTAATATACTCTAAGAGCGCTATTTCCATTCATAAAGTTATTAGAACTTCCCCAACATTGTACATAACTTTCATCGTTTCTGCCAGCTCCGTATATTTGGCAAGTTTAATGGAGCACACGGTTTGTGTGTTTTTGTTTATGAACGGGATTATAGCATCGATAATGTCGATCGTCTTGTTCTGCCAATTTAGTACGACTACATCGAATTTATTGGCGTTAATTGATCAGTCAGTTATGACTAGTCAGTTCTCGGTACATCGTATCTTTCCCGTTTTCTATTACCGGCGCTGACTGGTACTTGTATTACGGGACTTGTACTACTTGCATATTGTGTTTCTACACCAAATATTTAATAATGTTATTATTATTATTGCTATTATTATTACCAAAAATTTTTAATTTGGATCACGACAAGTAAAAAGAGTAGATCAAAATACGAAGAAATAAAAAATCCTTAAAGTTATATTTAACTAAGCTGCAAAGATGTTTTAATAGTGAGAGTGAAGTCTTAAAGATCGATCGCTTTCTGTAGACAAAAATATGAAGTCGGGCTGTAGTATAAGCTTATGTTAAGTAGCTTGGTCCCAATATAACAATACACTACACGTGAACAATGTCATAAATAACAAGAGACCATCTAAAAACTATTAAGCCCCACTAAGGTTATTAAAAAATATTGAGCTTAGCTATAATGCAAAATTCTGATTGTCTACAAGTAAGAATTGAATCATTAAAGTCGTGAACTTAAGTTTTCTGCAAGCTCAATATTTTATAGACTGTCTTATACTAAAACTATAATACTGTATTTGGCCATACTTCATAGAGCAGACAAAGCTAACTGGAATTTCACGTAAAACGCAATTTTCACCACACGTTTCTTAATAAATGAGAACAAGTTCGCATGTTTTACTTACTAATTAAACTATTTTTTAAGAAATTTACACGCCCTCACACTATAATGCTAAATAAACAAACTCACGATAGATTAGAAATTTTATTGTACAATGCTGTTAATAGAACTTTAAAGATGACGTTAACAAATTATTATAAATGACTGAAATAAAACGTCATTTTCTTTGTAACTTTGGATGAAGAAGAATAAATAAAAGACTGAAGAAGCAAACCTACTTTTGCCCTTCATGGAAAGAAAAACGATTTACCCAAGTACAGTGAAATGCTAGATAACGTATCTCAAGTGCGCTAGAGTTTTTAATAAAACTGAAAGCCTTAGATGTTAATCCTTTAAGACTTTAGTCTTAGAATTTATTCTCTGGCTAAATTTATAACAATAATACAATATAGCAAACAGTTCGTTCTTCAGCTGCAGTTTGAAAATTGAATAGATTTTTATACGCTACACTATTTATGGTATAAAAGTATATTAAGTCTGTGTGGATGTATGCAATACATAGAAAGACTTGAGATAAGCGCCACCTTTTAATATACCCATAGATTCAGAAAAACTTCCTTTAAACTTGTCTGTCCGTCCGTCCGTTCGTCCTGTTTTTTATTTTTTGAACTTTAATCATACGGTGGTTATATTTAATGCATTGGCTTTTGGCTCTATACTGTATAAGAGAGTAGCAATTGCAATTTTTCCACTTAATATATGGTACTGGAGCAAAAAAATTTCTTCTGAAGATGAGACTTCCACTAATGCATCTCCTTTGCTTCCTCAGGGCGTTATCTGATCCCTTAAGCAGGTTGTTTTGTCGTAGGAACAACTTCGAACGATCCAAGACATTCAATTGATGCTTGTCTGTTCATTACGACGATTATTCTCTGAATCGATCTAAGCCTGTCTGTCCATCCAATGTCTGTCCGTGTTATCTTGTGTTCAATCGCCGCAGATTTTCAAGATACTTTGATGAAATCTGATACACTAACAGGTGTTGGTCCAAAAACGAACACTATTGCACATAGTTCGGACCAGACCACTTCCCACATAACGTTTCAGTTTGAAGAGTATTCATATGCATATCTGTAGGATGGTCCTCATCTTCATCCAGCCAGCGCCACAAGACTTCCTATCCGATATGGAAATCGACACGTACTAATTTAGGACGTAGAATAATTTCAACGACTTTTCCATTGGCTGGAGAGATTCAATTGGCGATTTTCGATATTTTATTCCGTTTGCATTGCTTCAGCTATTGGCTGGGGTAGCTAATGAATTAAAAGCTCTCTGAGACGTTGAAAAAATCCATCCATTACTACGCTGGCCGCAATATTCTTGAACCGAGATGTCATAACATCTACAAATCTCTATGATCTTGAAAGCTAATCGGTTCTATCTTGTTCGACGAAGAATTAATTTAAAAATTACCGACCGTTTTCATAATTTCCCGCTTTTTTCTCTTATTTGAGTTGCGACTATGCTTCTGACTGTTAATTAGAAAATTAAATAAACTTATTTCTAAAGGAAATTACTTAACTATTATGCATTTACTATAATACATCAGAAGCATTGATTGTTATTCATTTACTTCCTCGATGAAATAAATATCGTTAAGTGAATTAGTTAGAGTAAGTGTGAGAAAAGTGTCATTATTTACGCATATTTTATATCAGTTAAGTAATGCTTGCAAGTGATGCTAAAATGAATTGATGAATACAAACTTTCTCCCTCCTAGCGCTCGGCTGGACGAGGTGGCACCTAAAGTAAACATGATGCTTTAGTTTGTTTATATGCAACTGCTCTGCTCTTCTTTAAATAAATATACGTGTTTTTCTACTTAGCTTTCAGCAAAGAATTCTTTTAACACTTTCAAGATGAATGCTTGGATTCGAAAAAATACAATGTTTGCGTAAATAATTCGAAATTTAACAAGTTGTTGTTCCACACATTGTTATGATGAAGAATCTTCGGTTATCCCTTTACCAAGAGCTTGTACACGTATCGCGACGCCGACGAATACTCATCTATGTTTAGGCTTCCTGGTAATAGATGCCATGTTGACCATCTCCTCCCTAATCCCTAATCCTAAGAGGATTTCTTGTCTATTTGCCTTACGTAGTTTCGGATAGAATCCTCCCCTGCCTGGAATCTACCTTGTGATAATAGATTGAAACTGACCTACCCACCTTTAGGGAAAGAGGTGTGAGATCTTTAATGTAACGCTCATCAGCTTTATTAGAGCATATGGGATGGGTACTGATAACCCTGATAACCCTGGCAAGGTCTGAAGACATTTTTGTATTTTTGAAGCTACTGCAAATCCAAACTAATTATGTGTTATTGTAAAATGTTCATTACCGACCACTACCTAAGTTCTCAGCTAGTGCCAAGCATGATATTACATAACTAACTCCCAAAGGTTTCCGATCTTTCTATAAACACAGATAAATCCGACCATCAGAATTTCTCGAAAATTTTGTATGTCTCAAATATATGGTCCGTAGGTTTTCCCTTAGCAATGATCACTGCAATGTATATTCAATTAACTTCAAATATTTAGCTATTGTGGCACATGCATTAGGGTGCTCCTCAGCTTATAAACAACTTTACTTTCTTGATTTATTATTATTGATATATAAAGTAGATATACACTCATCAGGGCATATTCCTTCTGTATATGTATGTGTATATATTTATGTATGTATACAGTTTAAGACGGATCCTATTGTAGATTTTACGTAGACTTTATTTTTACTCTACAATTAATTATCTTTGAGGTTACATTCGGTTATTGGTGGTTTCTTCTGTAGAATAATTTGTTTAGTAATTGGAACGAAATAATCCTAAAATCTTGGACACTTTTGGTCATAAGGTCTTGGAAAGCAGCATTGATGACAGTCATTCACAATACGAATACTACGTGAATTGAATTTAAATAATGAATGATGACTACGGCTAAGTACATTCAATAGTATGAGGTTAGCATTCGTAACTTTTTTAATATCCTTAGTGCCAAGAAGACAACAGTTTTAAGCTGACTAACTTAAGCTTGTTAATTATTTTTGCTTTCGCTCATAAGGGATAAGCTATTCGATAGTTATTAAAGATAGAAAACAATGGATCTATCAGGGTTTACCATGCATTTAACGCACGGCCAGAAGAGACAGACACACCTTCCGGCGCTCGAGAATCCGGACCGGAAAGTTCATGAAATAGGTAGAAAGAAGGGCAACCCCTTCAAATGACAATTAAGTCTAAATGGATTAGAGTGTATATCGGGGTATCTATATATAAAATAAAAGGGTGTGGGAAACTTTCTGCGAATAATTTTATCTGCCAAGGCAAGCGGGCAGAATGCGTTATGGGGAAGAGTACTACTTTCAATGGTTCGGATAAGAAACATATAAGACATTGCACTTGATATGAGTTCGAGAGAGGAAGCAAAGCACCGCTCGCTTGTCAAAACTGGTATGGGACATTGGATAGTGAAACTGTAAATGTTCAGATCTGTCGGAGATTTCAGTCTCAAAGAATATCGTCGATCTGAACGAAAATGACACATCCAAACACTTTCCACTTGCAAAGGAACTTGGCATTCCTCACTCGACTGACGAGCCAGACATCAAACATCTTCAAATTTAGATGACAGAACTTTCCTGCCACCCTAATATCCATATATATATATACTCTTTGAATCAACGAAAGATCATGAAATGTGTTTCCGTTTCTTTTTGGCGACTTCAAGCAAACGAAACTTGGATCTTAGTTTTATCTGCGTCCCTTAGAACCCCAGCTTTTCTTTTCCTCCTAATTATCACTCATTAAAGGCATGAAGTGGTTTTAAACTTTCGTAACTTCTTTCTCATTGACGTGGCCATGCGATGAATAAAGGTTTCGCCCGTCACGTGAAAAAATGACAGTCAACGCAAGTAGTGTTCTAGATATCTCTTGCTTGATACATTCCGCCTGTTTTTTAAAAATGTGTTTTTTAACTTTCCATTTATAAATCAAAGTTTAATTTTTGTTTAAAATTTTTATAAATTTATTTATTTGTTTTTTTTTTCTTGAATATTTCTTAAATGACTTACAACGTTTTGATAAAAAACAATTTTGGGTCAGTCTGTACTCTCAAAAAAGAAAAGAAAAATTGTGTTTATCTTTTGCTGGCAGTTAATCTTAACCAAATAAATTTGGCACAAATAATTTCTTGCGTTTAGTTTCCGTCCGTTTGTAACGCTCGAGAGGAGGTGCAAATTTCACATTGCCAGACTCCTCATTGTCTTGACGACGAGCTCCGGATACTGGTGTAATGACACCGTTATCTATGTAATAATAACCACGATTTAAACGATTTAATAAACTATCTCTTTGTTGTCTGGGCAACGGCTCGAACGACGATGATCTGGACGATAAATAGTAGTTATCATCAGCAGGAGGATTAAGTGAGTCCAATTGCTGTGTTGAGATGAAGTCATCGATATCATCGCTGTAGGCAGGGAAAGCTTTAGTCTGACTAACGAAACTAATTATCAGAATGCTTAGCATTATCCGTATGAAGTAGAAATCCTAAAATATGTATAAAATTGTGTCATAAGCGTTAGCGATTAATCGAATTGCTTTTCAGTCGGTTTACCTTTGGAATCATTGTTGCTTTTTGTTTTGTTTTTCTTCTCTTATGTTTGATCTCCGTTGTTACTTTTGGTTTGACTTGCAAAATAATTCTGCTTATAGAACAACACTTGATCTGGCCCTTTTATATGAAATTGAGATATGATTTTCATTTTGAAATATTTTCACACTTTCATGCGAATTTACTGCTGCGCACAACAAACTCGTGCTGCTTTAGAAAATTGAAGAAAAACAACATTTTATTTTCCTTTTTTTTTATTTGCTTATTCTAAATGTTTACAATTGACGCCAACGTCGTCAGCAGCGAAATGCGTCACGTAAATATTTTGAAGCTTAATTTAATAATTCCTTTAAAGAAAATTAATTGACTTTTTCAAAAAACACTATCTGTTACAGTAAAAGAGGAAATAATTAACTAAAGACCTTTCTTATCGCAACTAATCACAAATCCTTGCGAGTAGTAGTAGTAGTAGTAGTAGGTAGGAATCGTCACTATTAAGTTAGTGTTCGACGAGTGAAAACTCAAGTGCAATACAGTTTATTTTGGTCGTGGGTATAGTGAGTGCTTAATCAGTAAAGGCATAATCCTTACCAACTGGGCAAGCGCCGAAATAGCATTATAGCATTCGAGGCATACATTGACTGCCAAATTTTAAAGTATAGTTCTCCTCTAGTCTGATTGTCTTCGATTGTAAACATGAACCTCGAGGTTCAACATTACAACGAGTATCGTAGTTTTCCTCATCTTCCTGAAGAAGTTTTTCTCGGAGAACGTTGACTGTTTGCAATCTTTTGAATGACCCGTCAACTTTAATATCGAACTTTTTCTAACCCACTATTCTCCGCCTTTGTAGCAAAGCTCAGTCACTAGTTTATCATTAACTTTTGCTTCATACTCGATTCACTTTTGTATCCAGCACGTATAAAAATGTTGCTACAATTAGAAACGGGGTTGAATTCACTTTCTTATGCAATCGGTTCCACTTCATTCAGTTAAATTGCATTACCGCATGAGTAGACGAGTAGGTAAGAATCGAGACTACAAAGTCAGTACAAGCGGGCTCATATCTCAAAAGGGGTAGATTTTAATTTGCTCGTAGTTACAATGAATGCTCAGTCGGTAAAAGCGTACATAGCACGTTTATGATTTGGCCCATACCCGCCACCTCCCCATTTTTTTCCCTTTCCTCACTTCTTTCTGACCGTCCGGCTGTCACGCGTCAATGAGGATAGACTTAGTAAAATTTATAGTTTAGACTAACTGTATATTATTACGTGTGGAAATAAATTCAATCCGCAAAAAGTGGTTGCTGCATACCACATGCCTGATGCGTTCAATTTTGTCGAAATTTCCAATAGAGATAACTTAGATATCGATCGATTGAAAGAGATAAGTATCAGTTTGTTCCAAGCAGTCGTTCATTATATACCTAAGTTTAAAGAGATGGATGTCATTTACGCCACTGGATTTCTCTGTGTTTTTAACTCGATTAACCCGTTAGACATTTGAAAATCAGCTTCAGAACAGAATATCAATTCAATATATTACTTTATTAAAACTACTAGGATCAATATCTAATGTACATTTTTATAAATTAGAACCGATAGCCTGTGTTGCTAGTGCTCAATGTCTTTTATTTAGTCTAATAATTTATTTCATTAGCCTAAAATTTTAATAATAATAATAATAATAACCTGGGAAAAAATGCAGCTGAAGGTAAAGAAGCGATGGAGTTGGCTTGGAATGAGAATGTAGCAGGCTACAAAACAGTTAGAAAATGGTTTGCGAATTTCCCCGCAAAACGTATTAGTTATGAAAACAATGAAATTCAGCCTACGTTGACAAGTTTTACTGCATTCTGCATGTTCCATAGATCTGGCCCCTTTCCAGTGACCCCTTATTCAGATCGATACAGTCATATTTACTAGATCAGCTCTGTTCACGGAAGTTGAAGCTGTCCGAAAATAGATCGCTGGCTGTTTCACCTCAAAATCACGAAGTTTTTACCGCGACGGCATCCATAGGCCTCCCGTTAAATGACAAAAGAACATAGGTAATGATGACGCATATATCGATTACTAACGTTGGTAACAAATATATTTGAAATAAAGTTGAGTGTTATCAAAAAAGGCTAACGAGCTTATTTCCATACCTAATATATTATGCTCTCTTTACCAATTTAACTAAACTAATGCACTCATGACGTTGGTTATAAGAATCTACTAAGCTCTTTAAAGTTTAACGACGTCATGTTCCAAATCAGACAGAGCACTATGTGCCATATTGCATGCGAATAAGCGAGATCTCCTATTCTCTACTTTACTTTGTTTATTATGTTGGAAAGGATATATTTGCAATCACTTTCATGAGACTCTCAGATTCGGACTACGTAAAACGTAGAGCAAGTGTAGCAGAACTCATCATGCTTTGGTGGAGAATATAAATCATAAAGAAAATCATCAATGCATTATATTTTAAATATAAAATAAAAGTGTTGAACGTATCTCAATAAAAAATAACGCCTGTTAGCAAAAGCGTCAAAAGAATTCATCTATTGCTTGCTTGTTATATTAAGAGAAAAAGGGTATTAAAAGAGAATTTGTATTATTATTACACACTTGGAGCCATGTTTGGAGGCATATTTAATTTATTACTGCGTTGCAAAAATTTTTTCTTATACATTTATTTTCTACTACATTTATTATCTCGCATACTTGATTTTTGCTTTATCCCTATAAGAAAACTCTGCCTTTACTTACACAGTTGGCAAATTGCTTAGAAAAACTGTCAGTTTTCAATAAATTAAGGCACATTAACACAATGAAGCTTATATTTCCGCAAATTAAGTAAGCAAGTAATTGGCACAACATCGCTTACATTCCCAGGGTTGGGGGAAGGCCATTAAATTGTAAAGTTTTTACGCTTACATTGCTTTCCATATGCTCAACTATTATTCCGGGACGCAACAACAAACCGAAACTTCATTATGTCCAGTCTTCCACCTAATAGGTTGTGTTAAAATCTTATTGGAATATAATTGTCTTTTTTTCTTTTCTTACCGTAATATTAATGCTGACTTTATTTATTTTTTTCAAGTGCTCAAAGTATTCAATATTTTGTTGCTTGCTTAGGAGGTAAAATGAAGGAAGAAATTTTAAACTTCGACTTTAAAATCGGTTTTATTGATACAGACAATTACAAGTACAATTATGTTAACCCATCCAAAAAGAAAAAATCCCTTTTAATCCCTTTAAGAGGCAATCTTATTGGTAAATTATACTTAAATTTATAAGTTTGGCAACATCAAGAAACTGTGAGCTGAGTTGTCTATTTTTTGCTAGAACGATTACAATTTTTTTTGGAGAAAAGTGCAGAAATTTTCAAAAAAAAATTGCAAAAAGTTTATCTAATAAATTTCGCAACAAGACCTTCTTAAAACAATTACATTAAGATAAGAGAGCGTGTTTATGAGCTTGCACGATACGTTTTGTGTGGAAGGGAGGAGACCAGTTTCATTTGCGAACTTTGAAACATACAAGGATTTCATTTCTCGTTATTATCTATTCTTGTATGCAGGTATCTATATAGATGTGCGTGTGTGAGTGAATATCTGAATCAGTAAGACGGAATAAACGTTCCGCTAATTTGGTAGAAATTGGTGGAAAAAGAAAAGAAAACTGTGATTAATTACAATATTCATTCGAGTATTGTACAGCTTTATCTGTAAATATTCACTTTTCCCAAAATGTATGTAACAACACAGTTAACACAGTTAAAAGAAGAAGCAACAACGTCATCTGTTTATGGCTACGTCACAAACCGTCTGGCCTGACAAAGAATAGGCACTATATGCTCCGTAATATGTGTAAAGTTATTTGTGATTGATATCGTTTTGATAAAATAGTCTTCGCTTTTTTTTTTTTTCTTTATCGAAATTCCTAAGTGAATGTAATAGTTTTTGTAACGGTTGACAACAAAAAGAAAGAAAAAAGACGGAAATTAAAAATTGAAAACCCTGCAAAAGCAGTAACAATAGTCCATTTTATAAACATGTCATGTTTTCATTTGATGAACTAGGTCAATATTTGTACATATGAACGCGAAAATGCCTCTTCACTTATTGCACTCAACGAAATTATTAAGTTATTGATATTATTGCCATTGAAAGGCCGTTTTCGCTTTCCTTTGTTACAACGCAAACGAACAGCGATTGTGTTTTTAGTGATAAGTGCAAAATGAAAGAAATTTGAACAGTTACAAGTCACGCCTAAAATCTTCAGAAAGTCTTCACTTTTATTTAGGTCATTAAACCGGGTATAATAATTTCGTGACAACGTTTCCATCTATCAAATAAAGTTGAAACTCGACGCTTTTTTTATTATTGTAACGATCAATTTATAATTGCATTTCTTACGTCCGCTCATTTTATTTATTTGCAAAAACTGTAATTTCAGTCGAAAAATTACTTTACCGAAAATATAAACACAAAAATAATTAAAAGAAACAAAAGCTTTATTAAATAGACGCGACATTGCAGATTCTTGCTTTAGTTCAGATCAGGTAAATATATCTAAGTTTTGAAAAGTCATAATACACGAAATTTGCAAGTCCTTAGTAAAGAGTTCATTTCCATGAATAAAACAGTTATAAGCTTATTATAGTTCGCATTGTCAAAAGTAAAAATTTTCGAGTTTAATTAAAAAAATTGATATAAAATCCTTTTCAAAAAATATATTTAGTGGAAAATTCCGCTGCGTTACAAACTCAAAACCGAAATTTAAAAGAAAAATCGTTTAGTTGAAGGATTAGTCGTTGCTATGACGGCATCAGCAACCCAAGCTAGTATCCTGTAAGTCAGTAAAAGTCAATTTTTAATTAAGAGTTCTTGCGTGAATTTGGTTTATATCTTCTATTCGATTCAGTTATTTATACATTTACTTTTTACTTTATATTCGTTTAAATATTTTAGACAGATTTGTATGTGTAGAAATTAAGTAAAAATGTCAGCTACTACAAATAAAAATTTTCCTTTATCTGGCGCCGGGCAAGTCAATATGGTCAACGGTGTACCTAACGATTCTTCACATCAACAAATGCAGTCACAACAATCTCAAACGCATCCGCAACTGCACTCTCAGCAGCAAATATTGCAACAAAAGCAGCAACAGTTGGGCGCAATGTCCGCACCATCAACCGTGAATAATAGTATAACGAAATATATGCCTCCATCTGTTGCGCTAACGAATACATCTGCGCCTGTCAATTTGGTAACTAGTACTAGTAACTATCTGCCTCCCACAACAAATGGTCCCTTGCGTACACCTATCACGCAAGCCGTACCCGCTCATATGAGGCCTCCTCTGCTCAACGGTTCTAGTGCGGAAAGTAACGGAGCTAGTGGTAATTCTTCACGTACGGCTTCACCTTTGCTGCAAAGCCATTCTCAATACGGGGCGGAAATGCCCCAAAACATGCAAACAGTTCCAAGTCAACAGCAGCAACAACTACGCCACCAGCAACACCAACAGCAGCAGCCACAGATACAGCAACAGCTCCAGCAGCCCCAATTACAGCAACAAAAGCTACAGCAACCCCAGCAGCCGCAAATACAGCAACAACAGCAGCAACTACAACAGCAGCAACTGCAACAGCTACATCAACACCAGCAACAGCAACAACAAAGACAGCAGCAGCAAAACCAACAAATACAGCAACAGCAACAACTGCAACAACCACAAGGTAGCACGCGTACTACAGAATCTAATCAACTTGATGATAAAAAATTGCAAATACAACAAATACTGCCATCAATGCCATCGTTACCAACGGGAAATATTAACAGCATTACAGGTAGTGTGAAAAATTTGAGCGTAAATGCCAATGGCCCCCCGCCATCGGGCCCAGTACAACCTCAAACGATGCAAATGGCCTCGAGAAATATGATTCCTCCAGCTTTGCCTCCCCAAGCGAATTCAAATAAATTCCCGGTAATTAAGGTCTTTAAAGATGAAAATTATCCCTTCATTTGTTGGAATTTTGTAATTTTAGCTTAATTTCAAAGCATCTGCTTCGATTCCGCAAATGATGCAACCACCACCACCCTCAATAAATACTTTGAATAGTTCAACAAATTTAAATAGTGCAATTAATACTCGTGCTTCTAATCAGCCAATCATGTACGGTGCGCCATCGTTATATACACAGAACCAGAATCAGTCTCAAAATGCCAATTATGCCCCAGCAACAACAGCAGCTGGGCCAAACCCACCACCAAATGCGATACAACAAAATCTCTTGAACAATAATCCGCAGCAAAATCAACCTGTAATGGTTCAACGAAAGTATCCCATTATGCAACAACTGCCACCAATGCCGCCTCCAGCTCATCAACAACCACAGGCGTATTCTGCTGCTTATTTACAGCAACAATCGACCTCAAACTTGCAACCAGGTGTTTTCAATGGTCAACCGACAACTGGACCCTTGCATTACCAAGGGCAAGCTTCACAGCAAGCGCAATATCCAGCTGGAACAGTCCTACATCAAGGCTTCAGTCGTTTATGGGGCCAAGACACTGTAGATCTAATGCAAAATCGGCACATTTTATCACCGGCTACCCTGCAACCTCCACGTATTATTCTACATAATCAATTTCATGAATCAATCAACTGCAATCCAAAGTAAGTCTATTAGTTTCTAGCAATCCTTTTACAAAAGCTAACTTAATATTTTTTTTTTGGTTTTTTTTTTTCTGATCGCTTAGTATCATGCGTTGTACGTTAGCTAAAATACCGGAAAGTAATTCCTTGCTCCAGAAATCACGTTTACCTCTCGGGATTTTAATTCATCCATTCCGCGATATAAATGTAAGTGAAATAAATCAATGCCATTACTTGCAATCTATTTTCAACAAATTATGATTCCAGAGCTTACCGGTCATACAGTGTCCCAATATTGTACGATGTCGTTTATGTCGAACTTACATAAACCCCTTTGTATATTTCGTTGATAGTAAAATGTGGAAATGCAATCTATGCTACAGGGTTAACGAATGTAAGTTTCAAAATGTTAATATTATGGTATTCAGTGTCTTCGACCTTTCATTTCCAGTGCCTGATGATTTTCAATTCGATCCAGCTACAAAAACTTACGGTGACGTTACACGCCGGCCGGAAGTGCGTTCAAGTACTATTGAGTTTATAGCACCTTCAGAGTATATGGTAGGCCATAGACAAACGTTTTCCGTTTTCCAACTTCATTGTCACTTTAACGTTGTTTCATCTTTGTGTAGTTGCGTCCCCCACAGCCCGCTATTTATTTGTTCCTTTTTGATGTCTCAATAATTGCCCAACAGTGCGGCTATCTGGATAATATTTGCGCCATGCTTAGTACCCACTTAGACGAAATGCCAGGAGATGCGCGAACACAAGTAGGTTTTATTGCTTACAACAGTCATGTGCATTTTTACAGTATGGCGGATGGTTACAATCAACCTCACGAAATGACTTTGCTAGATATAAATGGTACGTAAGAAATGAGTTTTACTAAAATATCACGTGAATGAATGTAATCTTCGTTAGATCCCTTTTTACCACGGCCGGATAATTTGCTGGTTAATTTAAAAGAATGTAAGGAACTAGTCAAAGATCTGTTGAAACTGCTACCGAAACGTTTTGCTGATACCCACGACCCAGGCTCTGCATTGGGATCTGCGTTACAGGTGGCATACAAATTAATGGTGAATAGTTTTGCATAAATTTCTTATGAAAATTTGTTGGGATTTATTGTTTGTATTGTATTTGGGTGTGCAGCAGCACTCGGGTGGTCGGATAACCGTTTTCCAAACGTGCCTTCCTAATAAGGGTCCTGGTGCTTTAGAGCCGCGTGAAGATCCCAATAATCGTTCCGCTAAAGATGTGGCGCACCTCAATCCTGCAACAGATTTTTATAAACGTTACGCTCTCGAATGTTCAGGTTATCAAGTCGCAGTCGATCTTTTCCTTCTTAATCAACAATATAGTGATTTAGCTACGATTTGTAAGTGCTTCACTTTAATCCCAAATAAAATTAATTTGTTTCATATATTGTTCACCAGCTGGCATAAGCAAACATAGTGGTGGTTGCATCCATCATTTTCCCTTATTTCAAAAGACTAAAAGTCAAGTGGTGGATGCATTAATGAATTGCTTTAAACGTTATTTGATGCGTAAAATAGGATTTGAGGCTGTTATGCGTATTCGTTGCACTCGCGGTCTTCAAGTACATACATTCCATGGTAATTTCTTTGTGCGTTCTATCGATTTGTTATCGTTGCCTAACGTTAATCCTGATGCCGGTTATGGCATGCAGGTAAATGTAGAATAATAATAAATTGTCGTTTAGTTAGAATATAATAAATTGTTTTTTTCAGATTTCATATGAAGAAAGTTTAACAGATGTAAAGACTGTTTGCTTTCAAGCGGCCTTACTATATACCAACAGTGAAGGAGAACGTCGTATACGGGTGCATACTCTATGTTTGCCAGTCACTCCTTCATTGCCCGAACTTATGCATGCAGCTGATGCGGAAGCTATTATCGGTTTGTTATCTAAAATGGCTGTTGACCGCTCGCTCACATCAAATGTTGCCGATGCTCGCGAAGCATTCATAAACGCTACCATCGATATATTGAATGCATTTAAAATTGCACAAAATTTACCGTCAGGGCAGAGCGGACAATTAATTACTTCACGTAGCTTGGCATTGATGCCACTGTATATTTTGGCTCTTTTGAAACACGTGAGTGCTTATTATTCTCTTAATTCATCAAAAATGATGTAGTTATGAATTGGTTCAGCCCACCACCGAAAGACAGGGCTATATGAGATTTGTTTTTCCATTTATAAAACTCAAAATATTCAAGGAGTAAGAAATTTGTACCATATGGGTAGATTTTTTAGACAAGACTCTATAAGCGGGTCTCATGAAGAGTAAGCTTTTTTATATGAAAAGAAGGTTTAATTTATAGGTTTTTATGACGCAAATAATTATAAAATAATAAAATCTTTGAGTGGTAAATTAGGCTTGCTAAATTTGGTTCATGTCGGTTGACGGTTTCGGGCACTCTCACCCGTTAAATGAAGACGACGCATAGTACGCAAAAATCAATGAATAACTCTATTAGGTGGTGTAGGGTGTCTAATGGTCGCCCTTACCCGACTATTTTACTTTATTAGTTCTAGTGTATTCTTGCAGTCATGAGTGCTCCAACAGAGCGCGACAAGGTGAATTGAACTAATTCTCAATCTAAGCTAAACTGGGTAATATACATATATACATTTACCGCATTATGTCAGTTGTGTCGATTGCTTGTTGTTGAAATTCTTAGGACTTGAAATATTTAAATAGAAGCGTCAGACTACAAAGCATTGAAATTGTACATTACGGACATGCTTATACGAAGGTGGTTTAAGGTAATAAGTTTTTATTTTTATTCTTCATACTTTAGCCTGCATTTCGTGTTGGTACAAGTACCCGACTTGACGATCGTTTTTTCGCTATGGAATGCATGAAAACGTTACCTTTGGATCAACTCATGAAATTTATCTATCCCGAATTCTATAATATTGATGTGCTATTTTACAATGCTCAAAATATAAACGCAAACGCAACTGAAGACGATGACGATGAGGATTTACCAGATGTACCACGTTTGCAATTATCGGCTGAGTAGTAAGTATCCACTATATTCATTTGAGCTTTTACATAGACAGGTGATCAGAATGTGTGCACAGTATTACATTACAGTAGCTCTCTTATGCAAAGCGAGTACAAAACGCTGAAGGTGGAGTATAGAGTTATATTTTTGACAATATTAAAATTAATCTTAAAATAAACACAAAGCTAGTTTGCGACACTACTTGCTTGTATCTTAAATACATTTTAAATGGGAAAACGGATAATAGCTTGAGAAATGTCTAGAAGCAACTTAAAACAGTTGATTGATTAAATTCAAGTCTTTGCTGTAACTAGGCTATGACTATGAAATGTTGTATAACGTAGCATGAAAGGTGTGGAACACTCTTGTGCAACGTAGATGGAAAAGTCTACGAAAGAAGTCTATGGAAAAGCGCAGTGTGAACATTTGTGCAGATTATAGGTAGCGTTTTGGTTAAAATAGTTGATAATTTTAAAACTTGACGGAAGAGAATCCACATATAATTGTCTGGCTAAGTTCTTCTCATTAATTATGCCTGGCGCTTAGAGAGGACAAGTTGAACTAGGTTTGAAGTTTCTCTTTTGCCGTTTACATAATTACTAATATATTTCACCTTATGCACGTAACGAAACACGTGAAGGTAATAAAGTGAGAACAACAAAATAGAATATGCGGAGTTTATTGTTTTCTTGCACCCGTAAATGCACATCAGAAAGCCCATGCAGAAGAAAAGAGTTTCTGTAACTTAACTGGTCCTTCAGTGTCAATCCTTAAAGATGTAAAAATCTTTGCCTTCAATTCGAATTGATTCCAAAACAAATCGCGGTATAATTGAATTTATTCTGTATAATATACTATAGAAACTTGCTATCCTTTTCTGCGTCCACAACCAGTTGCGCTACAACTTTGCGCGGATGTATACAATAACCAGAAGGACTAGGGATAGATCCACCGTTTATTATACTCTCAGATTGTCTGTCCGTCTGTCGGTCTTGTTTTCAACTTACAGGCCGCAATATTTGATATATTTTGGTGAAAATTCGTACACTGACGTGCTTTGGTTCAAAGATGGACGCTATTGACAATGACTCGGATCGGACCACTTTTTCGACTACATTCCCTATAAAGTGTTACTTTGAAAAATCGCTATTTGAGTGATTACAGACTGATGTAAGGTTAATTAATGACGGGTCCTGTCCCACTACAGTGTTTCTACTTTGTTTTTATTTACCTATGTACAAATAATTTAAAATCGAATGTGAGTGAAATGATTACGAAATAAATGTACGTTTATTTTAACTTTCAGTTTGGACTCACGTTCTATATTTTTAATGGACTGCGGTATGTTAATTATGATTTACGTTGGTCTTAATGTGGCTCCCAGCATATTGGAAACCGTGTTTGGTATGTGAAAAAACATAAAATTAAATACCGTACTTTCATGAAAATATGTAACTTATTATTATTGTCTCACATTTTCTCTCATAGGTGTTAAATCAACAAGCGAATTGGTTGATTACATGTATGGTTTGCCAAATATATCAAGTGCTGAAAGCTCTATTCTAAAGCGATTTTTAAACAAGCTAAACGATGAAAAACCATATAATCCAATTATACAAATAATTAGGTGAACGTTTTGATGAGATTTAATTTCCATTTCTACTAAATAGTCTTCCTTTCTTCAAACTTTCTTTCAGGGATACTAGTACAGCCAAGCCACAATTCATTGAACGATTGGTCGACGATCGCAGCGAATCTAGTTTATCGTATTATGAATTTTTGCAACACATAAGAGCTCAGGTTAAATAATAGTTCAATGTTCGATAGGTTGGTTATGTAGAAATTGGGGAAATTTTTTATTAAAAGATTTACGAAAATTACAAACACCCTTTACTTGTAATTATAAGAAATTTGATTGGACCTTGTATACAATGCAACACAATAATAATGCAACAATAGAAACATTCGTTTCGTGTGAATATAATAATAATAATAATAATAGTAATAATAAAGGCTACACACTAATTGGGCCAAAAAGCGTCGAGACTTCAAACAATATTCGTTACTGTCACCAAAGTATACATAAACACTGTTGTGTTATGCCATGAACTTTTCGACGTTATTACCTTAACGAAAGAATAATTTCTCGATTTCACGCTACCATTTGCATTATATGGAGGAAAAAAATGCGAAAATTAAAAAAAGAGAAAAGCGCATATTAAACAGAATACTAAGAAAAGAAAATCGTCAATAGTGTTCATATGACTGGATATTATTTCTTAATAGAAAATATAAACAATACATTACGTTGTCAATAAAAGAAAACTAAAAAAAAAAATTCATACAAAACTCCAAAAATGCATTGAACTCAAATATGTAATAAATAAAATGAAAAAAAACAATAAGAGGGCGAAAGGTAAAATAGAAACTAAAGAGAAATCAGCGGTAGCTCTCGCATGTATCGACATTTTAACAATGATTTTAATGTCCAAGAAATAAATGCATAACTAAAAGGCAAAAGTGTGCATATAAAGATAACATTTTACTTAGTTAAATTATGTAAAAGAAAACGCAATACTAAAATTGCACGTATTAACTGTATGTAAAGATTATTTATATGATTATAAATTGCATTTCCTTTTTTTTTTTCCTAGCCTATTACGCCTCAGTCTATTTAAAGGTCAATCTTTCTTATATATGTTGGTAGGGTTACAATTATTTTCAAAAGTTCTTTTAGTCTTTGTTTTAAATTTTGTTCTTTTTTGTTTAGAGCTTTTTAATTTCCTTTTACTAAAGGAATATTTTTATTTATTAATTATACTGCTTGGGTTCTTAATAGCTATTATTAATTAAAATTTCTATTTTATCTAAATTTTGAAATTTCCTCGACGTAAACTGAGGTTTAGATGATTGTCCATTATGTACTACTTATTGTTATAAATATATAGTGTTACGACTTATGTAATGTGAATTATGAATTCATTTTCCTTTTAAAATACTTTTACACTTATCTGGGTCAGCTTAATGATTTCCCTAAAATAACCAAAAATCAAAATATCATTTTGAAATATATGATGACTGAGTGTGAGCTTGCATTAAATTATTTATTGAAAGCTTTGGTTAATTTTCATTTTGTTGAACACTTCGGTTCTAAAAGCGTTGAATTATCTAAAATAATAGAATGAAAATTGGGAGCCTCGCATAGTTACCTTTAAAATGAAATATTGAAAGATAGCTTTTTCAAAATCAAAGTTCTTTTTAATAAAATTTATTAGTAATTTTTAATTTTTTGTAAATTTTTTCTAAAAATAATTCAAGCTTTACTGAAACGTTTCAATAAATGGACAAAAAGTTTTCCGAGCTATTGTAAAAAAATCTCTAACAAGTTTTAATGAAAGCATATTTTTCTTATTAAATTTTTGCTAAGCTTTCTCTAAAATAAATCATTTTAGATTTTTGCTCTTAATTTAAAAAAAGTATAAAAATTATATTTAGCTTCAACCGAGTTTTTTATACCTATCACCGTTATCCTAAAAAGACTAAGAAAAAAATGAACCCTTTAATATTAAGTGGACAGAATGACTGATAAATATGTCTACAACGGTCCACATTTGATATTGATCAATAACATGTAGACCCTAAAAATAGACCAGAAGAATGTTTAAAAGAAACGGACACACGGACGCGCTTAATTCGGTTTAGAATTTGTTGCTTATCAAGATTATATGTGTTCAATGAAGCTCCAAAGCTTTCTCCTGGGTGTTTCTAACGTTTTGACAAAATGAATGGATCACTTATCCTCTGGTGATGGATATAAAAAATAACACAGGGGCTTTCGAATTTTTCAATTAATCTACTATCTCCTTATTGCTTTCTCTCTTTGCGCTTCTTTATGATTGTCACCATGTTACACGAGTAGTTGACATCCCCTAAGTCAGCTCGTGAACAGAACATGTCTATTTCCACATTTAATTTGTAGCCATCAATTCAATTCAGCTCTTTACGTTAGTATTTGTAGTCATGAGCTTTCAACAACGGGCAAATAGACAGAAGAAGCCCGATGCGCGAAATTCAATTTTACACCGATCAAGTGTGTACACACACATAGTATGAGGAATCATTGATTTCTTAGACGCCTCTTTTAAGTCGTGGCAGAGCGGTTGGTCATAAAATCCAAGCCATCTATGCAGTCCATTATTCATTTTCTTCAAAAATAGAAGAACTATACCTTGAATGCAAAAATGCATAGACAGAAAACCGACTGACAGACGACTTTGGTTGTTTCACAAAATCAATCTTCATCCATTCACATAACACAACATATGTCTATCTAATATATCGTTGCCGCAAGTGCTGTGAAATAACCAAACTTTGATCTTGATTTTACTGAAATCTTCGAAAAGATCTGAAAACTTACTGGTCAAAATTTGGCAGACAAAATGTGTTTGTTTTTGTCTTAGGGGATTCGTATGCCTTGCATGTATAGCAAACTTAATGTGCATTCTGTAAATATACTGAAGCTCATTTAATTGCACAGCAGACGCCATACCTAAAGACTTAAGAGAATTAAGCTGTAATTTGAAGAATAATTTCAAATGCTTGCCGTTTTATCCCATGCAGTCCCCTCTTAGAGGATATAGCTGGCATTAACAAAGAATCTGTGAACATGTTGGCCAACGTTTTATATGATAATCATCTTGGATAGTGTTTCATCTACGTAATGAACGGCTTATGATAGAAACTGACTGCTTTGGTGTGTCATTCGACCTACACATGCTAGTTTTCAATTTGTGGAAACTAAATTTCCCACCGCAAAGAAGAAAGAAAAATGGTTAACTGACTCGTTGATAGGTCCTTGTTGGAAAAATTATGAATCATTTAAAGCAAAGTTTAATAAATTGCTTATATCGTCATCGAATCCTTTTTTCTTAATAGCTAAAGTGATTTTTATAACCTCTATATCTATGGTAAAGCTTTCATTGTCCATTTGGTGTTTTTTTTTTGTTTTTTGACTTTTTCCAACGGCCGTCTCTGCCTCACCGTAGATTTGTAAAACTCGCTTGTTGATTTGACGTGAATTGTGATCCCTCTTCATTGGCTGTCTATATATCGACCAACCAGATACTGAAGATCACACTTCGAAAGTACTTACCTACTTTCTAGTAACTCTATATTGCCACTTTTTGTGATCCCAGAGATATTTTTTTTCTTTAATTTCATATTCATTTATCCCATGACACCAATAGGTAAAAGCATCGAAAGTCCGTTATTGAATACCGTCAATCGAGTACCTGTTAACGTGTGATCGTTAACGACGAACATCAATCCAAAATGCAAAATTCGATGTTGAGCTCGAACCGATCTCACTCTCCTATTACCAGGCGGGCTTTATTATATTAACTCCGCCATCTAAACCAATCCATAGGAGAGATGATTATACAATGTATTTACTCCTTTTTTCCTTTAGACTGAAACTTTTTTTTCTTGATTATTATTTATATTTTTGTTTTCTTTAATTATGTCATAATTTTATTTATCTAAAATCTTTATAATTACAACGTTAAACATTTATTTTAACTGGCAGATCGGTGTAAATTTGATATTAAAATGAAGCCATAGGTCACATTGCTACAATCAAAACACACAATGTATTTATATATAAAAAATATAAAAAAAGTTAATCTATGAATAAACTTTTATTATAATAATTAAACAATAAAATAAAAGAGAAAAGAAAATAAACGCGTACATATATAATATAAAATACAAATTATACTTCTTACGATAACCAATAGAATTTAAATAATTAAACGTGACATTCTAAGAGCAGCGGATTAATTGATTTTTTAATCGGATAAATGAGGACGAGAGCTTAGAAGAGATTAAAATATTTCCAAAACGAGTAAAAAAACTGTGACGGTCCTAGGTCCTGGAAATGGTCGAAAAAGTGGTCCAATCCGAGCTATTGTCCATAGTGTTCGTCTTTGGACGAAATCATCAAAATATCTCACCAATTGCAGCCAAACATGGCGGAGAGACAGACAGACAAGCTTAGAGTGATTCTGAATCGATGGATATAATAAAAGGTGGATCTATGTCAAGTTCTTCCTCTGGGTGTTGTGTGTATCCACACAAACTTGACATATAGTTTGTAATAGAATTGGTGGAGGATATGAAAATAAATTGTCTAAGAAGTTAGAGATCAAGGAACAACGTTTTTTATACCCACCACTGCAAGATAAGGGGTATATTCGTTATGTATGTAACGTCCAAAAGGAAGCTTCAGAGATCTTATATAGTATATATATTCTTGATCAACGTGAAATTCTGAATTGATTTAGCCAATTCTGTCCGTCTACGGGTCTGTGTAGAGTCTGCTGTTGGCGTTCTCTTTGTCGCAAAAAGGCAGACATCGACTTCAAATTTGGTAAAAACAGTAGAAGTTTTTGCACGCAGGTTGATATTGAAAATGGGCCAATTAGGTCAGAGCAGAAGCCCACAGTGGTGCATAAATTGAACGCAACCTCGTTTTTCTTAACAAAAATTTGTGGGTTTTTGCCCATTAGCAATGAGAAGGCTGAAATTTTCCAAATTTACTTTACGAAGCGTTCTACCCTCTACCTGCAAAAATGGAAAAAAGGGGCATGCCCACATTTAGTTACAAACGATTAAATCTTCTTTTTCCACTCTTTAAGGTTTTATACTTATTTATCATAAGGCAAACAATACCGAATGTTTAATGTGTTTAATGGACATCGCCACCTGGTGGATTAATTTTTTCTTAATACCAGTAATATGGGTATCAAAGAAAAGAACTTGGTGAGTAGAATGCGAAAAACATTGTGGTGGGTATAACTTTCTTATTTGTTCTATATTTTTTCAGACTAAAATTTGCACAGCTCATAATGCATACCGGAAGGCCTTTTAAACGGAAGATGCTTCGCGAGAATGACGATTTCGGTGTTCGACTATTTTGTTAATGTGTTTATGCTCTACACCACTTGGTATATTAAGGTTGCGTGGATGAACGCAGCATCGAAGAAGCGGTGCGGAATTACTTTCCAAATCGATTTAACTTTGTCTGCCCGTCGATACGTCTTGTTTTTTTGTATTCAAACTGCAGGTCGCAATTTCTGAGATATTCTGATGAAATTTGGTACATTGGCGTGTTTTGGACCCAGGATGAACGCTCTTGAATATAGCTCGGATCGGACCACTTCTTTGACTACTTGACTTATAACGCTTTGTTTTGAAAAGTCGCCATATGAATAACTGCAGAACGGTCTGGGATGTTTATTTAAGAATAATTTTTTTGCTTAACACTTAAGCTTGGTAGCATCCCCCAATATTATTATTCTAACAATTTTTCTTCCATCTAAAAAAAAAAAAAATTGTCTAAAAGGCTCTTTCTTTCAGGCTGTCTTAACGACTTTCCACTAGACTTTTACAGTTCAATTGTTATTAGTTAAAGGCTTCATAGCAGATGGCTTTACAAGCATGATTCCGCTTTGCAAGCTCGTAAACTGTAAAGGTGGTAATTTTTCATAATGCGCGTTTGAAAACTTGTACCTGTCTCAAGTGCACAGATGTAATAACACATTATACTGTATTTTAATAAGTTCAAGTTTATTTATAATCGCTTGTACACATACACACACACACACGTACACACGTAGGCACATCGCGATCTGTACTTTGTATATAAGCGTAAAGCAAAAATAATATAATCTGTGAAATCTTACGTATGGAAATATTTGTTATTATAATGTGTTTATGATCTGATGACGACGACGATGGTGATGGTGATGATGAGCGCATATGACTTTTTGCCGATGCCGATGCCGATGCCGACGTGTGAGGAAAGTAAGACGAAATGGAATTTTTGTTATATTTTAAATAAATACATCTTATCAATCAATCTTAAACGGTACAATATATGAATGACACAACATGCATATGTGCATACGCGTATATTACTCTAAATGAATTTGAAAAGCGTATCAGAATTCTTATTGTCCATCGATTATTATTAGTTCAGTCGACAAGAAATATTCAGCGCGTGAAGAATAAGCTGCAATCGTTTAAATTAAAAATTTTTTGTGATAATTTAATACACATTCATTCGTACAAATGTTTATCAAAACTTTAGTAATTATCCTCACGTTAATCGTAAGATTTTTTCTCGCAATTCAGTCATCGCCAATTCTTGGTAAGTATAAGAGCATGTGAGGGAGAGAAAGGAGGTTTCACTTAAAAATGTTTTTTATCATATTGTACGCACGTTAGGCGAAGAAACTGAAATTGATGATCGATCGATAATACAAGGGAGACTAAAACCCATCTACAGCCATTGCGATGACATCGGTAATCATTTAAATTGTATGCTCTTCTGTAAAAGTTTGGGTCATACGTCTGGCAATTGCGCCGGTGATTCTACTTGCACTTGCATATAAGAATTAATTTATTAAGGCAAAAAAAACATATTTGTTTGTGTTTTTTCTTTTTATTACTATTGTTGTTATTATTGTTATTATTATTATTACAAGTGTTTGTACGTTTTAAAAGTGCTTTGTTGGAGACAGAGAGAGAGAGAGTGAGAGTATGTGTGTAAAAAATAATTTAAAAAAGTAATTAATATTAATAGATTTACAAAAGCAATTGTTTTATGTTTTTAGTTTAGTTACATTTCTAATGCCCGTGTCGCACTTAATATCCTTATCAGTACGTCGTGTATAACCCTAAATAGTTCTATTAAGAAGAAGTGTTACGCCATGTGTGCATTATATGTATATGTATATATGTACAGAATCTTTCCATTAGAGGTATCATTTTGAACCGAGCCGAGACGAACTCCGAGCATACAGCTGTTATTGCGATCACCTGAAAAATTAAGATGTTTTCACCCACTGAATGCTAGAAGCGCTTTACTAAGATGTTGACTTTGGAAACACACATAGTCTGAGCACGGAGGTTTATTTTCACCGGTGTGCAATCCGTGATCAAGGTCTTGGGTTTTCAAACGCATTTATTCTGAGCGTGAAGGCTCAATTTCATCTGCTTGAGTCCGCAAACAAGCACAATCGTTGCATCTGGCGTTGTGAGATAGTCTCGAATAATCTCTCCTCAACCGTAAAAGGGACAGACAGCGTGATGGCGATTTTAAGCTGACGTTGTAGAATAATTGGGTCACATTGGGTTTTTTTCGAAAATGCTACTGAACGATGTTGATTGCTTTTTTTTTGACTTGAATTGAGGGACGACGTTAATATTCATAGGATCGATTCCGTCTGCCATATGGCTTGGGAAGTAATGACTCTTTTTGATAGACTCGGGTCTAAAATTATAACCAGTACGGTTCCGTTCTCAGATATTTAATGTGTTTCACCATTTTAAAGAACACTTTTTGATCATAGAATTTTTCGTATAATGTCGTAGGATGTCGTGTTTATTTACTTTCTATTTTCGTCAATATCAATCGAAAAAAATGTATCAGCAAAGGATGATGTCGTTCATATTATGTCGACCAAGATGACAAAAGATATACTTTGATTACTTGCTTTTAAAAAAAATGTATCAATTAAATACCGCTTAATACAGTTATGCCTATAACGACTTTTGAAAATGACAGGTAGTATAAGGTGTGATCAAAAAAGCCGAAAAAGTAACCTGATCCAAACTATTTTCAATAGTGTTCGCACTTGGGTCAAAATACATGTTGATAAAATTTGGACATAAATGCTGGGGGAAAAGCGACGACCAGACGGACAGACAAGCTATGATTCTTAATCGACCATTACGATCGAAGGTGTTTCTATCTTGGTCCTTCGAGGTGCTGCATACTTACCACAAGTGGTGTAGGGTATAACAAAACATTGACTCATTCGCTTCAAAATTGTCCAAATCACTATTAAGCTTGTCGAAGTACTCGGGCAATCGTTTTTGTTAAGATATTTCGAAAATTAAAAATGTGTTACGATGTAAAAAATCTTTTATTGACTTCTACACAACATCTTGTTAGGCATTTCTTTGCGTAGATCCAAAAGGAGCATAACGCTCTCGTTATTGAATCACTCCATCTATCATTAAATACAGATTTGGACGCTGTTAATACTTTAACATTGAAAATCTCTATTATTTGACAAAGTTCTCATTGTTTGATCCCCTAAAACTGAGACGCTTTCATCCCTAAGTAACGAGTTCTCGTTAATGCGCATCATGAAAAAAAATACAAATTCTATATCGAATTTGCTCGATAACGAGGACCTCAAAATTTAATTGAACAAGGATTTCAAATGTGCTGAAATGGCAGATACGAAGCATCGATTGTTCATCTCAATTGGTTTCCCTTTACCTTTGCTTTATTTATCTGCTTTAAGTTCATTAGACTTGATTGCGCGAATTCAAATTCGAATAATGAGAATTTACGTAATTATGCTAGAGACGTTTTCTTTAAATCGTTCGATGATTCCACTTAACACGTAACACGTAACAGGTAAAACACGACTTTACAGCAACACGGTACAAGATTTGCGATTTGTTATTATAAAACGAATGACACACGATTTCAAAAAATCGAATATATGTTATTTTCAATTGATCTTTGCGTTTGTTTTTTTTATTTTATCGTTAAAACGATGAGTTTCAAGCAACTTTGAGAGAAAAGAAATAAATTAATTGTAACTTTTGATGAAAGGAAATTTCGTGATCGTCACTATTATTTTTTGAATATATTTTTAATTTTTATATTTCATCATTATGTTGAGTGTTCTTCCTTTTTTTCCTCTAAAGATTAATTTAAATTTCTTCTCCTTCATCATACAATATTGCACCTTAAAACTTAGTGTCGTTTTAACGCGGTACACGTTGCATTAATTTGGATTGCTTGAAGGCATCTTATAGCACGGTCTCAACACAGTGCCAATAGGGTTTCCATACAACAGGGTACAGGGTAAAGGTATCTTACAGCATAGTCTAGACACAACAAGAATAAAGTTTCAACACAACATGGAACACATTTTATTGATATATGTAATTTATTTCATAACATTATAAATTCACATTTTCTTTGAGTTCAAGTTATTCTATATTTTATTAGGTGTTTGCAAAAATATATAAATCAAAATATTTCCCATCATTTTCTACAACATTTTACCATATTTCTGGCAACATGGCGATGTCATGTCGAAAGAACTTGTATTGGTTTGACAGCGATCCACCCATTTGTGAGTATGCTGGGTGTGGCAAAAATTCCCTTTCGACCTGCAACAGTGTATCCTGCACAACTCTTACAAAAGGGGCACTTTCAGTCGATTCGCGTCACAGCTTCTAAACCGCTGAAACCTAAAGCGACAATTGTGGCTGTGATGGAACAGCATCACCATAAGCCTCTGAACGTTTCTGGACGTTTGGTGGAATTCGGCAGCAAATTTCGCAAACACCTAATAGTTTAAGTGAAGAAATAAAGTGAATTCATTTAACTCGGTTTCGATGTAGCATGGTACAAATTAACCCAGTTAAGCAGAGGACACTTGTACATTGTTTTTTTTTTTTTATTCATGTTACATATTTTATATTTACACACATTTTACAATGATAGTGTGGTCGTTTCACTGTTGATTATGCTAATCTCATAAACTTATTTATAAGTAAAATAAGTTATGCAAGAGATCTTCCGAAGGGGCTGTTTTTAACGTCTGACCAACGAACAGAGCCATTTTATGTGCATATTGGCAACAGGCAGGAACACTTATTGTTCCTGGCCAATTAAAATACAAAAAGCATAACTTGTAGGTCAATCTTTGTATTATATCGGGACCAAATTCCGCATCGTCTCTTAACACAATATAATGTGTAGGAGATGTGGCTCCTTGTGTGGAAACTTGAGTAACCAAGAAAAAATCATAAAAAGCCGCTCGAGTAATTACTTTATCAACTACGGTACCAGGATTTGGATTTTGAAAGCAGTCTCCATCCGTCAAAAAATAGCGTGTATTGATACGCTTTTGTACCACAATAAAAGTGATTTTCGCCTTATGGTTGAGTATCCTACGACAGGCCTCCTCTAATTGAGGTATCTCAAATTGTTCGCAAATTTGCAATTGGCCGTCGCCAACTCCGTCTCGATAAATGATTATATTGTGAGGGAAGAAATTGTTCTCATTTCGATAAGCAGTTAAAGCTGATATTAAGCAACAGCTCAATCCGCTTATAATTTCCTCTTTTTGATTTTGAATCATTGCTTTACTATACCACTTGGTATACTTCCCATTTAAAGAAGCCACAAATGCCGCCACTGAATTTTCCTTTCGAACTGTTTCGTGGTAAACATCAATACCGCAGATCATTACTTTCTGATTGAATGGAATTTTTATTGACCACAACGATCCACCTAATTTGCAATTCATTTGAAGAGCAATTTTCTGGACAATTGACTTCATTTTCAAATTGTTTTGAAGCGTCCGCGAGTCTATTATCTACAGCAATGTTAAAACAACAACAAAACAAAAACCCCGAAATATGTGAGTTGATTATTATGAAACGAGCAAGGACATTATAGTCGGGCAATACCGACGATTAAATAGCCTACATCACATTGTCTAACACAATCCTTATTTTTGGACGAAATTACTATTACGGGTCAATTTTCATCATCACATATTAAAATGTAGACTTTTCTGCTTTCCAAAGGATCAATTTTCATGCAAATCCTTATTAGGGTACGATTCAACAAATAGGCCATGTGATGGTCCAAATTTGGTGCAATTAAGTTTTTTATGTTAAATTATTATTATGATATAATTTTTATCATGAAGCATTGAAAATTATACCTTTTGGTCGTATGGACTTCAGTTTTCGTGATTTCGGGGGTTCAAAAATTGACCCAGCCGGTCCATAGTTTTCATATCAGTTCAGAATGCCAAAATTATGCTACTACTATTTACCTACTTTTTTGCCACATGACGACTTCTCAAAATAGGGCGTTATATGGGGAATGGTCGAAAAAGTGGACCGATCCGAACCATTTTCTACAGCGTCCGCCCATGGGTCAAGAAATGTCACTATACCAAATTTCATCAAAATATCTCGAAAATTGCGCCTTGTAACTTTAATGCAAATTTACGTGGACAGACGGACAGATAGGCTTAGATCAATTCAGATTACGATCCTGAATCGATCGGTATAATGAAAAGTGGGTCTATCTTAAGCCCGTCTGCATGTTACATGCAAGTGGTGTAGAGGATAATTATCATTATTATTACCATGAAAATTCTTACCTGTGACGGTACTGGACTTTCGATACAGCATACCTTTTTAATGGCAGTATATCGGTCGTTGCTGTTAGTTGAGCAAATACATACAACAATTTGGGTCTCCTTCTTAATGTTCTTTCTTAATGCATTCACATAACTTTCAATGCGATCATTGTTAATAGCAACAATTTGCGGTCTTTGTACTACCATTCCGAATGAATTCGTATCAGCTCGGAGATGGTCGCAAAACGATATAGCTACGTTACTATCTCTCACGCAATAAATGAGAAGCCAATTTTCAATGGCAATAGCGTCTAACAATTTATTATTTACGACATATTTCGAAAAGTCCGCTTTAGGACCAACGGGGACTTGTCTTCCGTCGAAATAAACTCTTTCTTCATCTAGTTGCCGACCACTGACTTCCTCATAATTCTGTACCAGAGATAATCCCCAGTCACTTAAAATTTTTCGCGATTCGGGGCTGTTATCTATATTCATATAAAATTTTTTCAATGCATTTATACGCTCAGCAGGTGAGAGGCAAGTGAACATCGCAATTTCACGCATTAGTTTGTGATTAGTCCTTATGTCATCACGTAACCCGGTTTCGTAACACAGCTCAGGAATTAAACAAATAACGAGATCTTCTTCTTGCGATCTCCACGGCATTCGTTGTTTTTAATGGATATCAAGAGTGGTTGATTTTTGTCTTTTATTTCAATATTGTAATTTTTTTGGTAATAGTCCAAGAAACTCACCGTCCCTTCTTTGAACGTGAACGTCGATTGCGGATTTTTTTCTAAAACAAATATCGTCAATTCGGTAGGTTTTATTGTTGTATCTCGTTATAATGGCAGTACCCAAGAGTGCCTTCTTAGCCGTTTCTTGAAAGTTCTTCGGTTTACATCTGAAAATCTCAATGAGCTTTTCCGAAATAGTCTTTTGACATAGTAATCTATGAGACACATCGCAGCAAAGTAATAGGCCTCCTTCATGTTCATTGACGGCGGTCACATATCCGGGCCATACTTCCAACTGATGCTGTGGAAGCACTATTGACGATGCTGGATCAAATTGCTTCCGATCAAACCGTACATAGTTTAGTGTCTTCATGATTCTATCAAAAAGAATATTATAAAACTGCATACAGTCTTTTAGTAGCTCTTTTCTTTTAAAAAGTATACGAATCTCAATGTCAGATCCATCGTACGCTTTTGAGATATACGTGGTAAGTTCATCATTCAACAAAATTGGTAAATATAACATTACGCCATCAAAAGTCTTTGTTCCGCCAAACTTGACGCTATGCTCATTTAAATATTGTTGCCTCAAACGCTTCGAGTCGACATTGGGGACAAAACGCACTTCATAAACATAAATGCCCTTATTAGGATCCGAGTTTATACGTATGTAATTGCATACCAAATTAATCGGAGTACCTTTTGTGCCCTGAGTTGTTTTAGGAGATGTAAGCAAACTTGAAGTTTTCTCAGGCTCTTTCTTGACTAAGTCCTTAGAATGTCCTTCTTTTGATTTATCCCCGTCTTGAGAATGAGTTAGTGTTGTATCATCACTAGAGGCAGTCGCTCCTAAGGCAGGCACCTTATGGAATCCTTCTGTCTTGACTAAGTCCTTAGGACGTCCTTCTTTTGATTTATTCCCGTCTTGAGAATTAGTTGATATTATATCATCACTAGAGGCTGTCGCTCCTAAAGCAGGCACCTTATGGGATCCTTCTTTCTTGACTAAGTCCTTAGGATGTCCTTCTTTTGATTTATCCCCGCCTTGAGGATTAGTTGATATTGTATCATCACTAGAGGCAGTTGCTCCTAAGGCAGGCACCTTATGGGATCCTGATAGTAAAACTTTTCCTCGACGACCAAAGCCAATTCGACATATTTTATTAGTTAAACCAGAACTCTGTATGCCTAGGCCATTATCTCTGATTTTGTGAGAATCACTACAGCTTGCTTCCAGAGATTTAAGAGGCAGTACCGATTGCGGTAAGTCACGCCGTAGACCGCGCCCATAACCCAACATTTTTTCGAGATTGTAATCGGCCGAGATAAGAAGGTAATAATAATAATAATAAGGCGATTGTATATAGTCTTCCTTCAAATTTTTTTTTGAATTCCGTATAAACTGAAAATAATTCAAAATTATTAACTTTGTTATTATTAAATACGGAAGTTTTTTGAATTCGCAGTTTTGAAGGGCGGTGAAAAATTTTTTTCCTCTTTTTCAATGTTGGCGAATCAATAAGCGTTATGCGTTGTAAAAAAACGCTCTATGTGAGTACGATTGGTTGTTGGTTGGATGTTGCAGGAATAATCACGTATGAAAATTTTAACTTTCGATTTCAGCCGTTTTTAGCTAATAGCTGAATACAGTAGCGAAAGTTACATTTTTCATTACGCATCCAAAAAGGGAAAGATTGCTATATAAGTCGCCAAGTTACGAACACGAACTGGAAAGACAATTACAGGAGGACATAAGGGATTGTCGAATGGATTAACCAAAATTTGGACAGTCAAAAAGTAGATGATCAGGAGATTATAGTGCACCATATTTCCATGAGGGACTAGCTATTAGATTGGTTTTGTGTAACTGATCACTTCGTCCATTGTCGTTGAAAGCGAACAACGTTAACAATCAAATTAAAATGTTTTCAAGTGAAACACCGAACTGCGAGACATAAGGGAACATTTTTCTCAGCAGCCGTTCAATGGGAAACCCAGCCGGTTTCGCAAACGGTGTTGTGCGTGTCTCTTGACTTACCCTTATATTCTTAGTTTACAACGTAGACTAGTTAATATGCATTTAAACGTTTACGTTCTCATGCTACTGTCTTCCGGGACCATATGGAGTAAATGTTATAAATCCGGAACCAAAAAACGAGTTGTACAAAATCGGGACAGGTTCTGAAAATATGGGACGTATTGTCAACAAAGTTGTATACTAACCAAATCGTAATCAAAAACAAACTTAATAAAAGATGGACAACCTTAACATGCCCTGCACTAAAAGTACTGAAGGATATAATAATACTCGTTGTAATATGAATGAAATCAAAAAAATTTTTTAACTATCACAGAAACATATTTCCAGACCGCATTTCAGAATACTTAAGTAAATTCGTTGTATTGCTTGCATTGGCTTATTGACAACTACTGAACGTAAGTGAAACGTCCGTACGACATCGCTTACAGAACTACTCTGGCATTCCCATTTGTCAATATTGGTTAAATTAGTTATTATTTGCTTGTCGGCGATTTTTTTCTCTTATCTCAAATTTGATATTCCGAGGCAAAAGTGACAATGAACGTGGTTTGCTAGTTTATAAAAACCACAGATTGAAGCGCACAAAAAGGACAGGGGATTACAAAACAGAAACTACAGCTACAGAAAACTAAAGGTAAATTATTCATACGTTATTTTCATGTAATAATTCTTTTCCTTATTCTAATGTTTTAGCAATTTTTTGCACTGCTATTTAATAAACTTGATCCATAAATAATAAATTAGGAAGAACAAGTAACAAAATTATTTTCTGTCGTGACCGAATCTTTCATATCCATCCCCGTTGCACTAAAAAGGATTTCAAAAAAAGAAAGAACTGAATTTTCATATTTTACAATATTGGGAAGGCGTGGTTAATTTTTCCCGTATTTCTATAGGTACTAGAGTGTGACTCATTTTCTTGTGGATTTATCTGCTGCGTTTGGTGAATGATGAGCAAAGAACAAATTTTTTATTTGTTCTGAAAAATAGCTTTCGCTTTACATAATACTATAAGCGAGTACTTCGACCGATTTGACCTATCTCCAATGGCAGTGTGAGGAACTTCCAATGTTTCTGCCAAATTTGAGCTTGAAAGCTTCATTTTTGCGACCAGGAGAATGTTTGCGGCAGGAATTAAATCGATTCAGAATTTAACGCTGATCAAGAGAATATGTATAGTTTACGGGGTCTCTGAAGTTTCCTTGCGGGCGTTGCAAACGTTTTGAAAAAGTGAATACATCCTCATTGTTCGGTGTTATGCCTAAAAAGTAGCTAAAAGTTTACGCTCCTTGCGAGCAACTTTCGCGCAAGGGTTCACTCGCCAGATTGCTAAGTGATTCTTCCCGCAAGAAAATTTATATTTGCAGGACCGACTGGTTAATTGCCGTTAGGAGTATTCTTTTAGTGTTCAGTTTATCAACATTCTAGCATATTTTCTTTGACACTCAAGTAAAGATTATTTAGCGATCATGATACACTCACATTTAATTCACTTGAACGTTTATTAAAATATCAACTTGAACAGTAGATTAAAGCAAATAAACCATGTTTCAAGAAGCAAGTCACTTTGCTTTTCTTCAATTTTTAAATATACTCTTCTTGTGAATTTTCTATTCATTGCACACTATAAAACGCTTAACGTTCTTGCCAAGAAAAGAGCACAATTAGTTGTAAAAATGTAGAGCAGTGTAAATGAAACTCCACGCGATTTTAACTCGTCAACGTCAACTTATTTTCTCTTAAAACTACAAAACAAAACAAGAGACACAAAATCCCTTGGCAAGCTAAAGGATAATATATATGCACATTTGTCCAAGTATGCCGTTAGTTAGATTTCTTCTTATTGGTAAGTATTCGTTCTTATAATAAACAGCCAAAAAGGCAACGTTATACCTGTAACGGTATTAATATATATGCATATATACACAAGCATAGAATGACGTTTGCTTGCTTGAATTGAACAAAAGAGAGACAAAAGAACATAGTCAGCAGTTAAATTATAAATTATATTAGGAGCTTGTATTAATTTTGAGAATTTTTCACTTGAAAAGAGAATTTATTGAGAAAAATTGATAGAATGAACATTAATCAAAATATTATCCACCATCTCCTACAACTTTTCCTATCTTGGAAGAACGGTATCGGTTTGGTGATCCATTTTGGCCCCTTTTTAACTTTGGAGAACCGCGAGCTAGCCAAACCAGGCCGGATCGATCTGGACAAGTGGTAATCAGAAGTCGCCATATCTGGTGAGTATGCTGGGTGTGGCAGAACTTCCCATTCGAGATGCAACAGTTTATCCTGGATAAACATTGCAACGTGCAATAAGCTTCTAGAAGTGTTCAACGAGCTTCACTCAGCAGATTTCTTCAAATAAACAACGAAGGTAATGAAAGTCGAAAATGCAATTTTGTGCGCTCCATGCGATTAGCGATGGCATACGCTGAATATCTCAATAAAACTAAATTGAAAACTTTTATTTTATGTATAGAAAGGTCAAAACCATCGAATTCAACGGTTCTGTACACTGGGTTTTCCCATTTCTTTACCGTTTTTACCTGTAGAAGTCGCTTCTCAAAACTAATGGAAGAACTTGTTAAAATGCGAAATATGGCACCTAAATGAAATATGAATTACATCTGCTAACTATTGTTATGGCCTGACTTAACAAATATGTCATCTTTTCTTTTTGTAGTCTCCAGATTTATGAATAAACGCCAGAATATCAGAAACGAACTCGAAAGTAACAACACTGGTTATGCCGTTTTTTGGCAAATTATGTTATGTGTCGGTGATTTTACTAAGAATAAAGCGCTAAGCACACATATTGTGACATACTGTTTGCGCTGCGTTATGCGTGCATGCAAGTTATCGACAAACTTTTAAAATTTATGCATGCGCGGCTGTTGACAAACAAACCAGTGAAGTATTTTCGCGAAAATAAAACATAATCACATGGTTAATATTGTAGTCTTTCCAGTAAGCAGTCGCATTTACTAAATAATACTAAATCGCAATACTAAATTCATTGCAACAACAAGGGAAGATTTAAAAACTTAAAATAATATTTTTCCCTTTTGTTTCTTCTTATGCTTTAAACAATCACTTTAAAAAAATGTTCACTTTATTAGCATGTCAACAAACACTAAGCGCATGATCTTCTTTATCAACGCACGCAAACTATGTGTCAAATAGCTGAAAGTTAGCTTTCGCTTTGGTATTCGGCCGTTTCCTCAAAAGAGGTAAAAGCGAAATTTTATTGATTTTAGTGATTATCCTCCGGATTTTACGTTATGCCTTATGTACGCATTATGCCCAGCAGTGTATTTGACAGTTCGTGAGCCGCGCATAATGTAAGCATTGTGCGTTTTCCGCTTACGGCTGTTAATGTGAAATATGTTTGTGCTCTTCAATATAGAAAATAAGCAAACAATTGAAATACAAAAAAAATACATAGATTAGGTTCACATCGTTCGTGGGTAACCAGGTGAATACAAGAACGAAAGGTAAATTTTTCACATGTGATTGATTATTTTCTTTATTTTATCATTTAGCGATACATACTTTTAATAGCACTTAACGTTGCATACATCACTTTCCTCATTTGGATTTTTCTCTCTGCGATAACACGTTTTGAGCAAATGCTTTGAATGTCACATTTTGTCCTTGTTGTGTTGCACATTTTGTTTTTGTTAATCTTTTGTTTTGTTAATTTTGGACATTCCTTCATACAGGGAATTTTTGTTAATCCTCAGTTGCGTAATGCGCCCATTATTCACTATTCAACAGACACTGTAAATCTCTTTGCCTCTCTCTCTTAGTAAATTTCGTTTTCAAAGGGCAATTTCGCCTTTTATTATGCTGATCCATTCAAAAGCATTTTTCTAATCGGTTTAAATTTGTTTGTTCATTTGTTTGATGTCCTTTCGCGTACTTTTGCTAAGAATGTAATTTTTCCGATATTTTGATAAAATTTGGTATACTATGTTCCGCTGCTACGATCAGATCAGACCACTTTGCCACCACCAACCGCATAACGCTTTATTTTGAAAAAATCCTTATATAAAAGAGAGTTGGAATTTTCAAAATAGCAAAAATCGGTAAGCTACAGCTAAGTAACAATAATTAAAAATAAGTAATAAGTTGATGTGAAAAGTTTAGACCGAATGGACCTATCATACACTTGTTCATATGGAAAGTAAGCTATTATATGGCAAAAAGATTTAACTTTTAATAGTTCATGATGAAAATCAGTCTACAACAGTAACTTGATATAAGAAATAACTGTACAAAATTTTGACCATGCATATCTACTTTTTTTGTGCTCCACACTATATAAGAATTCTGACGAAAAATAAACTTTTCTATGGCAAAAAGGGTTCATTTGTAGTACTTTATAAAGAAAATATATTTATAATAGTAAGTTGATAGAGAAATGCACAATCCGTGGAACATACTCGTTACACAAATGTGATTTTGTTTGATTGCTGCATTTTTGGTTTTTAAAACTGTCAACAGCATTAGCCAATTTATACAACCAAGATTCTATACAACCAAAATTCTATTAAACCAATTAGCCACGGTCGTCGTTTAGGTAATTTACGTAATTTCATACAAATTTCCCCAATAGAATTGCTACTGTTACTACTAATATTATTGCTATGATTGCTGCTACGATTGCGAATGCTACTATCACTACTTATAAATGGAGTTACTATTGTTTATAATTAATTTAGCCAAAGAAATAAATTCCAAGACTACTCTTAAACTACCAGTATCTAAAGCTATCGGCTATTAGAAGAATAATTTGCTAGTTATATGAAGAGAAGCATACTAATTAGGCATTAAAAGGATATTGAATAGATGGAAAGTCCAGCGCCATATTGTCACTAGACCAAAGGTATAGATTTAGAACATATCTATGTGAATCTCTTAATTTCATAACACATTAGTCTTATACAGTATTTACGCAAGTCGAAACGCAATGTAGCCAAGCTTCTCACTAAAATGTAGGATAGGAAGCAAATTCGCAAGGATAGTCGACAGTTCAACTCAATCGAGGTCCAAGAGAACCAAACGGTCTTTCGGTCGGTGGAGGGTGTGCGACAAGCGTACGGATTTTTTTCTTTCCAAGTTGTAAGCGGGTGCAACAATATCAGGGTTGGTGTATAATTTTGTTAACAATAGACTGGTATAAATTTATTTTAAAATTTAAAACGTGTTCGTATTATTAAAAAGTACAAAAAGTCGGTTAAGTAAAAATTTTCAAGTAGCAAACATTTCACTGACAAACTGCTGAGGTGTAAACATTTAATGGACGCACAAGAAATTGTATGACATTAATTCTTCGATTTCGTTCAAATAATTTTTGCAAAGGTGATCCGATAAAATACCTAATCAAGATCAATCAACATTATTGCCATCGTTTCAAACATTTACCGTTTCGAAATAACAATTTCGGCTGATATTTGATATTAGATATTATTTGAACTTTCAGTTTAGGAACATTCTTCGCTTGTTTCTATTATTTTCGGCGATAACATTTGCCCATACGATATTACATTATCTCGATCGGTTTTATTTGCAGGAATATTCTCGTTGCTTTCAATTTCACTATGACATACGGCATTGCTATGGTTATTCTTCCCTGATGGGAATTTGTCGGCTGATCCCATCGAATCGTTTGGAATAATTTTGCCATAAGATATAATTTGATCGCAACTATTTGAGGATGAAAAGTCGCTTGCCTCCGCCGCTTGATAATCAAATGGTGGCGTGGTGGTCTGGTTTTGGTCTTTCATATTTGGGGAAGAATACATCGAAGACGATGAACATGTTGAATATCCGCCATTCGACCTGTAATGTAATGGAATATTTTATGTTATTTAATGCGATTATTGATAAATTTTGCTGTTACCATGCAAACATTAAGTCATGATTTTGTTGTTGTTGTGTTACACCGCCACAGTATTGCTGAGAATTTGTACTACAATGAACGTCCAGTGCTGCATCCGGTCTGGGATATGAAACCATTGATAACGGAGCCGTTCGTAAAGGACCGGATGGTAATGGAGCCGACGGCGTGAGCATAACATTTGGATGAAATTTCTTTATGTGCATGCGCAGACTCTGCTTCTGTTTGTAGGATCGATTGCAGAGATTGCATCTGACGCGTATCTGTGTATGCACCAGCATATGTTGCTGAATATTATTTTTCAATACCAGTTTTTGACAAATATGGCATCTGGCCGTTTCCGAATCTGATTCAAGACTGTGGAAACGATGCTGATGGACAATCATTGCTTTTTCGGTGATTGTTCGTTTGCCGCAGACATTGCATTGAAACGGACGTACACGAAATTTTCTTTGCGATTCGTAGTTGGTCAAGTGTATGCGCTGATGCCTATCCAGTTGCCACACTTGGGGGAACTTCTGCGGACAATAATTGCATTCATATGCCCGGGGATATGTTACACTATCGTAATGTAGATTATTTTCCAATGGTGGCGCTACGGAATTTGCGCATGCTTGTTGAAAAAATTGTCGAAAATCTACAATATTAGGGGAAAAAAAAATAAATAGAAACTCCTATACGATTGTATGTGAATGACGTAGCATTTTAATACCTTGACTTTCATGATGATTTGCGGTCTCTTCAGCACATCGATTAAGAGTTGGTGATATTGGTTTTGTACTTAGTTGATTAAGTTTATCTGCACATGTATTAAGGATTGGAGAATTTGGTTTTGTACTTAGTTTACCAAGCACATCTGCACTTGTATTGAGGGCTGGAGAATTTGGTTTTGTGCTTATATTATCATCTTCATCTGCGAACAATTTAATTGAATTCTTCTGAGCTACGCGCTCTTTTGCCATAGTGGAGAGGAACTCAAGATCACTGCTGTTATCATCCGAAGAAACATTGATTGTGACGCCAACTTTTAAATCATCAAAATTGCCCTTCAGACTTTCACCTTTATTGATGGCATCATTGCAATTGTTTTCCTTAACCATACTGCTGTTCTCCAGACACTTAGAAATTTCTTCCTAAAAACAAAATGAATACAATTTTATATGAAAGATGAAGAAATAGAAATTTACTATAATGATAATGACAGTTATGACATTATTAGCAAACTATAGTAATTATTAGCGTAAAACTTAGTTACTCGAAACACATTGGCGTTTTTGGAAATAAAGTGAAACAATAAATAAACATCGAAAGTGTTGTTGGAATTATATTCCATATACATATCAAATCTGAGTCTGCCTGTTCCTTGGCGTATCTGCTGTCGGTGTACAGATCGAAAATTCGCAGCGATTTTAAAAGTGGCTCAGCAGGTTAGAATCGCGACTGTTAAGTCATTGTACGCGGATTCATATTTCAAGTAATGTAGAGTTTACTTTCATCGCAACTACACCAAGTTCTCAGTCGGTGAATACATATATACCCACAAAGCTGTGGCCATTAACTCCCTATTTCTTTCCTTATTCGTTCCTGACCGCCACAGTATTACACGCCACGGCAGCTGGAATTAGTTTTTAATATTCTATGATGACAATGCGTGAAAAAATTGAACTAGATGAACTGATAAAGAGTATCTTTGGGCTGACCTAGCTCGTCTATAAGGTGTTTATAAGTAAGATATCTAAGTATCTTTTAGATATGGGATAATAGATGGGCGCACGGATAGACAAAGCCCCTCCGAAAGTGTGTATAAGAAATGTCCTAAAACAAATGAACCTAAGGGAACGCAAGGGAACAACAAATGTTATTAAATTGTATTTGTTGTCGAAAACTCGAAAGCAAAGTGTTTTTTTTTTAAACAGACATATAAGCGTACAGCTTGAATGGAGGAAAACATTCGAATTTTCACTCTAGATGTAAATTTAACTCGATTTAACCACATATGAATAGAGTTAGCGAAGGCGAAGCTTATATTTAAGTTAATCGAGAACATTATCAGCAAAATATTTCTTATGACATTTGCTTTTTTATTTTCTCAAGCGTTACAGAAACCGCATAACAAATATTTTATTTGTTGAGACTTGGACTTTGGTTGTGACCGATATATATATATATATATATATGCTTCCCATTTGTGAAATGAAAAGTATTTAAGCAAATTCTTGTAGCTTATTACACTTCTTACGAGTTATCTTAAGAGTTATCTGTAAACGGCTGAAGAGTTACGACTAATCCTTGTAATAGCAGCCAAACAGTTGTTGCTGTCTTAGCAGATCTCAATAGTAATTCATAACATTTGTCTTACCTTTTATATATCGAGAGATAAATGCTAACTGTAGTGATTGTTTGTAAGGTTATAGTAGTGTATGAATGTTTTTTCAAATTTGTTAAGTTAGTTTCTACTTTTTTTTTTCTGAATATAAATTTAAAAACAAATGTAACTTATTGGTAAATACGTGTATGTAGTTGTCAGTATGTATATGAGATCTTACCGTTCTTGGCGATGGATTGTCCTCTTGTTTTTCGTTAATCCCATTCGGAATGGTTTCTAGATGCGGCTCTAATTCACTTGGCTTAGTTCGCATAATCATGTCAGGCATTTCACAGTTTATTAGCATATGCTTATGCTGAAGATGAGTCCAGAAATCGAAAGCACTATTTGTTGTATAAGTATTCGCGAAATGCTCGGCATATTCCAAGCAAATGTAACAAACGAATATACATTTAGACTGATCATTGCGATATATTTCACCATATTTTGTCCAAGTTTTTGGCACCATTTGGGCGGTCGTCTTAGCGTTTCTACATAATTGAAAATTCGTACGTAAATGTTTGACCTTTTCATTATATTCTATATCCATATTGTTTATTGTTTCAAAACAAAAAAAAAATAATAATTTTCAAATACAATAAATAAGTGTTTTATTTTTTTCTTCTTGTTTTTATTTTAGATTTAAAATAATTTTCTCTCAACTATCTGTAGAAAGACGTCCACTTATTTGAATAGATAGATACGTTAGGTTTTTTTTTATTTATTTATTTTATTTTTTTCATAAAATATCACAGTAAACTATGTTTTTTCGAATTTCGTTTTTTTATTTTTCCTTAACATATTTAATAATCATTCATAGTGTGTTATAATGCATAGCGTGAGAAAATAAACAAAAACAAGTGGAACGTAATGATCTTATCGCACACAATAACTGGCGTTTACTACTTGATCTGCTTACAAATAAATCTAATGTTCTTTAAGGGGCTAATGTAATGATTGTTTCTTTATCGCATGTTCTCCTAAGCCTTAACCGCAAATAAAAATACCAACTTACCCTTACTTAAGTCACAAATTCGCTTCCAGAATGGCTATGCTTGCATGCCGATACTTGACACTTTTGCAATATGTATAAGCGTTTTTATGCTGAGTCCGATTGTTATTTAAAGTTATATTAAAAAAGTATACATAAATATCACCCATATATTCATATATAACTTATACGTGATTATTTCAAAGTATTTAGTTTTAGCCTTCTCTGTGTTCTCTAAAAGTGTTAAGACTTGAGTTCGATTTCAAATCATCACAATTATTACATTTATTGATTGATTGCTTAAAAGCATATACAAGTGAATAAGAAAGTAAGAAAGGAAAAAGTGTGTTATGCTGAGATTGCTTATTATTTCGAATTAAACGAAATTATGTCACTCATATGCCGACATATATATATACATGTAATATATATATATAATATGTACGAGAAAACGTAAGAAAATACTCACTTCTTGCAAAGATATTCACTTGTGTGGCCTAAAAGTCCTAAAAGTCGATTTCGTTTCAAATTACCAAATATGTATATAGTATTTAGCACTAGTTGATACGTCAATATTTTTTTGTTCTCTTATTCGCTCTTCCTATCATCAACTACTGTTAGGAATATGCTAAAGTTCCTTGCTGTTGCTTTGCTAACTGCAAATTTGTTTTGTTGTTTCTATGAAAACAACTTCTAAACCAGCCGTACAGAAGATAAACTTTGTAAATGCAGTTAATCCCCGTGCTGTGTGAAATGTGTTGGGAGAAACAAGGACGTAATAAAATAAACAACAAAAACATTATAGCCCGGCAAGGTCGACCGTTAGATACCCAGCGACAATTCAACACTTTTCGTAGTACAATTATTCAGCCATTTTTCTGATGAGGGCGAAAAAAGCATCGACTTATATGATCCAAGTTTAAAAAAGTTGATATGGGGTTTAAATATCTTATCCTTTTTCATAAAAAGCTGCACATTTGATTTTGTTGCCACATAAGAGTTTACTTTTCATTAGAAGCCCTACATATACTGGCGCTTAAAAAATAACGTTACGTGGTCCAAATATCCTATGGTTACCATTTATTCTAAATTACTGTTATGGACCAGTTTTCATCCAACTTCCAGGTTCAATTTGAGTTTACGGTTTAGAAGAACTCTTGTATAAAATGGGGAAAATTATCACTAATATCGGAAAATTTTCATCATATCAAAAATTATACCATTTTGACATAAAAGAGTTAATTTGTCAGGAGAATTCCTGTATGTGGTAATGTTCAAAAAATGGGTCTACTTAATCCATACTTGATACAGCTAAGTTTACTACTCTCAATTCGATCAATTTAGAATCCCTAATACCGTTACTTAGGGATTTTTCACAATAAGTCATACGGAGAGTGATCGAGAAAGTAGTCCGATTCGGTACATTTTCCATAGAGTTCATCCTTGGGCGAAAACAAATAGACATACATACTTGGAACGATTTAGAAAATAATTCCGATCCCTATAACGAAGCAAGGGTTTAACTTAAGTCCTTTTGGGTGTTACGTATATCTGCACAAACTTAATGTACTATATACCATAAGCGCTGCATGGTATAACAATACAACATGATCATTTTAATGCATCGGTCAAGATCTAGTGAGTCTAAGTAAGAAAAAAAAACCTTTTTTGCCATATTCATGTTTATCAACATAATGCCGAAGTGATACAATCAGTCCAACGCTTCTTTAACATTTCGGCGCATTTTCTTTTTTGATAGAACGATTTGTCAAAGCCATCAAAATATGCTTCAATTTCCTCTACAACGTCATTATTTGATCTAAATGTTTTCCCTTAGAATATCCATTGACAATTTCCAAACATTTTGTATGCGGTAAGGCGAACACATTCCTTCATGAGGGAGATATCAAATGCTTCCTGCATACCTCGCAATTTTTGATTAGCGAGAATCATGTGCAGTATTTTCTTTACGCTTAGTGGAATAATTACCACTTTTCGGCATTGCTTACAGCTTCACTGCTTACAATCAACAAACTCTCGGCAAGCTATTGTTTTCATTGGAAGAAATTTGCTTCATTGGAATCACTTTTCAAGTCAATGCTGACCTTGAACAGTATTTTTCCTATTGCAGTACATTTTGAAGGGAACAAAAATAATGTCACTAAAATCACTCTATAAATGACTTTCCTTTGAGGGCGATCACAACTTCCCGAAAACAATGTGTTAATTTTTTGTTAGAGGTGATCACATCTATGTGTCAGATACGGCTCTTATTTCGCGATATGTTATTTAACTTGTAAATGAAGACCACATTTTATAAATTTATTGAATTCGCTTAAGATAAGCAATTATATAGAAGAAAAATAAAGAACATTTTCAAAGCCACTATAGAATTCTAATCGTTTCATAGCTAGGAAAAAACTCAGATTTTTTTTTATGTTCCAAAGATGATGACGTAAGGATTATGAATCTCTCAATTCATGGCATTTTTTCCTTCAATATTATGCAGATTTTAATTTTTGCAAAAAACAAATTCGTTAAACCTTTTTCATTGGCTCTCAAAAGCTCTCTCAGCAAATGTCCAACTAATTGCTCTAAAGAATAAAATCACTCGATCCGTTTACTTTACTTGCATTTGCATTCTTTTATTCTGCGTAATGCGTAAATGCATTTGTCAGTTTGTTCCCAACACAATCTTATCTAGTCCCGATACCCTTTATTTTTGTTAAGCTTAACCGCCTTTTTTTTCACAATTTTATCTACCGGACACACACAATTTCTTTCGAAGTTTTCGCATTAATAAGTGCAAAGTTTTCCGGTTACAGACGCATTGCTGACAACTACAACATTTGCGGGTTGAGAAAATGGCAGGTGACGACTTTTACTATAAAAAAAACTGTGAGCGCATTTCTGTCTTTAATCTCTTAATCCGGTTCGAATTGCCATGCGCAGCAATTTTCATTACATTGAATACTGTTGTAACATGACCTTTAATTGTTTTCATTTTGATTTTACCTCATTCTTAATGATGGTCCGATGAAGTTCATAATCAAACTGAATATCGCGAAGTCTTACTGCTTTAATTCGAAATAAGCAACATTTACTTCAAATGACTCGCAGAAGAAGAAACTATTATGACGACAATATTCAGCATTCAATCGAGGCCTTGAGATTATATAAACGGAAATCTTACTGGACTTTTAATTATTTTCTAGTGAAATGTACTACGATTGTGCCGTTGTTGCGAATGTTGTTGTTGTTGCTGTAAATTAGATCCATCTGGCTTTGCTGATAAGGTCTTCCTTAACGTTAACGAAGGCTGATCGTTTTGATTGGAAGATGACGCCATTACATTGTTAGCAGCCGGAGTACGTAGTTAAGGGGGCATCCACATCACTCTTATTTGACTGGTCGGCATTAACAAGAAACAGTTTCATAGCAATCGCGACCTATAGTAACACTGTCGGCACGGCATTAATCGAAGACGATGTGGCAGGTGTATTCAGAACGAAATGTCCATTGCCATTAACTATTGACAGCCGGCAGCAAACCTGTACCTGAGGTGTTCAAGAAACCGTTGGCACGCTGGTATTTTTTGCTATGGTGGTGATAGCGCTAGTTATTGTGTTCATTGGTATAAAAGAGGCTGAAGAGCCTATTGAATTTCCGGAAATGCTGTAAGACAAACTTGTACATACATTTTTAAGAGAGATCCAGAATCTTAAAAGATTTTCCTAGAAATTCTTTGGTTCTTGAGTGGACGAGCAGGAAAAAGATCTCGCCTAACAACTCAATGGCCCTGAGTTCAAATCTCAGGTGTGGTAGAGTTTTCAATAAAGACCTAGATAGTCTCAGGTGCTAGTGCTTTAAAACTTTAGTCCTACAATTCCTTTCTCTGATTAAGTTCATTATAATAAGAATGTTTTCATGAAAATGGTCGGAATGTTTTGTCACAGAAAAAAATTAAGGTCACATAAAAAGAAACGTTACTGTATATTTTTAGGTATCTCCTAATATGTTTATTTAACTCTCTTTTGCTGAAATGTTTTGTTATCGCATTTACTCTCGATTGCCTTTGTTTTCAATATTCTTGGAAATTTCATTTTTTAATTGTTGCTGTCTGGTGTTTGTAATCCTACGCTTATTATACTTTGTGCATGGTTGTGACTGTTTTCTTTACCACAGCTAGTCTGCAAATGTGTAAGAAATGTGCCGTATAATGCTGATAGCGTCCATGTTCGCTATAAGACGGTATACCTGCTTTAGATGTATTTACGTAATAAAATATGCTTCTTTAATTTTTTACTTATCTGCACCAAATATACTGAGTGCCAGTGAACATTTTTTTTTATACGGGTGCTATCAGAGTTACATTGTCACGTATGTTAGTGAAAAGATACGCGTTGTGCTAGAAGGACATTAAACTTTAAAGTATTTGTATGTAAAATACTTAACATATTCATTACTTTATAGTGAAGAAAAATTGTGTTGAAAACAATCGAATACACGAATACGGTTATGATACCAATTAATCTATCTTGATTAAACTTGAAAAGAACTTGGAGTTTAGGATAAGTTCTAAGATTCATAAAATTTTTTGATCGGAAATCCTAACAATAAAAACAACCAATTTGTTGAAGATTGTATGAATGAAAAAACGAGGAGCAAGGCAATTTGCCACATTACAATACTAACGGGAGGAACGTGTTTCCTCGGGTTGATATTAGAAAATCTAAGCTTTGGCAAATAAATTTCCGCTAAATTGCCACACGGTTGCCAAGTTAATACAACCGTGACTAAAACAGGGCAGTCAAGTTAGGCCGCTGACACAATGAGGCGTCATTTTCTTTTTCGAATTAAAACGTGTCCAAGTGAAAAATAAAATGGGCAGCCGCTGTGCCAAGGGTGGCTTAGAAGCGTAAACACCAACAGCAATTTGATGAAAAATAACAATGAGAAAGTTAATATGAAAGTAGACAAGCTTGGTCATTGATTAGTGATAAGGAAGACTGATTAGATAAAGAATTTTTGCGTATTTATTGATCCGCATTTTGGAAATTGAAAAAAACAGTTTTAGTTGAATATATTTTCACTTTAAAATAAGTGATCTTTAGTGCTGTTGTTTTCCATTTCTTAAAGAATCACATAATATAAACAAAATGCGCAAAAATTAGAGAAATAAGTTTAAAATGTGAAAGAAACGATCATCAATTCTTCTTCTGTTTTCTTTGTACATGGATACATGCAACACCGTATGATTTTTCAATTCCCATAGAGTTTTAAAAAAAGTCGGCAAAGCGAACTTATATTATAGCAAACCCCTTTGTAAATTCGTCTGCAGATAAGAACAAAAAAACAATGATTGGCTCAACCGCAAATATTTTTAATCGACATAGCATTGTATTCTTTGAAGGTATAGTATTTGAACTTTTTAATGTAAATGCAGTCATTGTGTTCAGCTCTTTAATCGTTATTTAGTATTATATGGGTGAGTACATACAGAATATCTTGTCGCGGGGAATTTGTGTAAAAGAGGAAAGAGAAAAACAGTTGCAATAAATACAGCGAGAATCGAAGAAAACCTAAAACTATATATAAATAAAATACACTCGTTAAAAATAAATAAAGCAAGTAAAAGACTAAAAAAAAAGGTCGCAGGCTAACATTATATGCTATATAATTATTCATTTGATGTCTTTACGAAATAAGATGTTATATGGGAAGTTGTTGAAGAAGCGGTCCGATCAGAACGATTTGGGCCAAAACATGCCTGTGTAGCAAATTTCATCAAAATATCTCAATAATGGCGACCTGTGGATTGAACAAAGGACAGACGGACTTGCAAGCTTTAAGAATTGCTTTCCGAATTGATCAATAGTACAAAAAGTGTATCTATCTCAAGTCTTTCTTAGTTTTACAAGCGTCTGCACGAACTTAATATATCTTTGCACCGCAAGTGGTTTTGTGTACAAATGCATAGGACAACAATATATATATATATATACAACATGAAATATATAAAATTTTACTTTAATAAATTTGAAAAAAATAACTTAGAAAATGCATTACAGATAGATGCAGAGAGAGAATATAACATTTTTTTAACACTAAGTATATGTATATATATGAAAGAAGAGGGTAAATTATTTTTGAGCATACAACATGTTTTTATCGGGTGCTCACTTTCCCTTTCGCCTTTGCTTGTGGTCTCGTCACCTGGGGTTGCAACTCGACAGACAATAGTTGCACGTGCAATTGTTGTTGTGTCGAGTTCCTGTCGCTGAAAAGAGAGTACTTTGATTTCTCTTTTGTGTTTTATAGGGAATTCCCCGGATAAGTTAGTAAGTGAGGCATTTTCAATATATTTTAAAGAAAAATTATACTCACAGACCCCCTTCAAGATGGAAATCCCTTGTGGACGTGAAATTTGGGATGATGAGCGCAGAAAAATTGAGACAATGAGACTTGCTGGTAAGAAATTGGCGAGATAGCAGTTGCGCTAAGTGAGCACCGTGATAAGGTCTCAAATTTACTGAAAGATCCTGAAAGTTCTAATTGCATTAAGCGCATCCCGACCATAAATCAAAGGACCAAGTGGGATGTTCGACATATAATAACCAATGAAAATGTGAGTTGTAGGCAGAATTAGATCTAAATGTAATGAGACGGCGCGTGGCGCAGAATCCTAAGAATGATATAGGTCTTATCTACGAAAACAAAGTTGTTAACCCACGCTTAACTTAGCAGGATAAAAATACCCATATTGCATTTGCCGACAAGTACAAATTTTAGGAGGAAAATGTTCCAAAATTTTATATATAGCAGTGTGAGCAAGTTCACACACCAAAATGTTATACATAGTAGAATGAACAGTTCAGTTTACACAGAACTAATCGTCACCATAAGTATTGGAGGGATACGAGACATGCTGTATGCACCATGGTGCGAAATATCATTAGGGCCGTAGCTACGCATGTCCTCGGAATCGGGACGAAATATTGGTGCGTTGATTGAATAAAAACCTACGCTATAAAGATCGTCATGATTCTTCAAGAGAAGAGTACTTTCAAATGCAATGCATGTTTTACTAAGAAAGCTTATGGTTTACTAGGGCGATAATATGTCGCCGCCGTTACTAAGATGGATGGTATGGGTTGCATTTGAAACACGAGGAAAGTCCAAAAAATGACTTTGACTTGTTAGAAAACAATTTAAAAGACTACCAAGTTCCAACAAGACAACGCCCTCATTCATAACGTACAGTTTATATAGAATTTTTTAAGTCGCACCCATAAGTCCCCACCTCAACCCGTTTGAGAACCTCTAGAGGATATTTTCCCTTGCAATATTGTCGAAAAGAAAGAAGATCGTTTGACTTTAAGAAACTTGGTGGTTTCTACGCCACAGCGAGTCCTCATTCATAAGGGCAATGCAACATCATTTTACATCATTTAATTACATAATAATATAGTTTAACAATAAAAATTAATATTAACTTGTAAGGATATCGATATATTATAAATTTTATTTTAGCAAGAGCTCTGAAGTTAATTCCTATATGGTGTGACCAGTCTGCTCGGCTACACGAGTCAAGTCTGCTACTTCATGAGCACCAAGATTTACTTGGTGAAGCATCTCTATTAAATGACAAAATCAATTCATTTGTTGGACTAGAACTTTACGAGTATGCCAAGGTATACTCAGCACCAAGTTTGTCATAGCAATTGTCTCTTGTTGAGTTTTGCTGTTGCTTATGTACTATTTTTCCAATTTAAATAATTCCCTTCAATACTTAGATTCTATGCTTAGGTGAGCTTAAAATCAATTCTTAAAAAAGATTCCTAACGTAAGCCATTTTAATTATTGTGGAGTACGGTTTTTGTTGCAGATCAACGTCTTCATGTACGTGACATCTATTAATATAAAAATGCAATCTTGACATTTTTATAAGTGTGTCATTTGTTTTACTTATTTTCATTCCTTGTTGTTGTTCATAACTGAACACATGCTATAATATGCACGCACTACACAGTTTCGTTCTTGCACATGTTATTTTCGATGAAGAGCATACCGCTAAAAATATTGCACTGTTAACATGACGTTCCGGTTCGTTTTATAATCAACATGCGTTGTCATCTTTTATATATCAATATTTTGTATTATATTATGATCCCAACACTTTTTCTCCATTGGTTTTCAGCTCGGATTTTTTATTTCTACTTCTAAACAGTGGAAAATAAATCCTAGTATTCTCAACAGAATACTGGAACTAGTGGAGTTTTGAGTGGAAGGATGGCTCTCTGATCATTTTGGACACGGGATTCAAGCGTCAGTGAGAAGGTTCCGTGAGCTACATGGGCCCTATTACCATATGACGGTTTCGTAGTCTACCCAACGTTCCTTTCAATCGACGTGTCCTCTGGCGGTGAATAAGATTTCATAAGCTAACCGGGTCCTACCAACCGGAACGTACACCTAAAAGATTAGATGAAGAGTAAAGAAGTGATAGGCAAGGGAGAGTCATACGTGGAGCATTTGGAAGAAGTACTATTCAGTATGAAAAATGTAGGTGTATTCAAGGAAGTAGGGCACACTTGACTTGTACCGATTGACCACTGAAACGGTGCTATACGAAATAATGATTGAATAAAAGAATAATTACGAAAAAAGCTAATTTAAGCTTTAAGGTAGGTAGGCTAACGTGTACCCTGTTCGCTTAAACGTGGATGGTGATTTCGGTTTGATGGGACTATCCTCTTTACTAGACTCGACTGAAATCGATTGACACAAGCAAAAAAAAAACGGAATGAGACAAACGGATTGTTTCTGCAAATTGTTCACAAAAGGTGTTCGTTTTTGGCCAAAAACATGTAAAGAAAAGTCTCAAAAATTGCGGCTTGGAGCTTGAACGCAAAAAACCAGACGGAGAGACCAGCTTGATCGGGATAAAAGAAAAGTGGGTGTACCTCAAGTCCTTCTAGGTGTTACGTACACGGGGGAGCGAAACTATGGGGTCCCTTGGTTTACCCATAGATGTGCCAAAACTTTTACCTCTTCGTGGTGCTCTCTATAAAACATTTTCTGCTGCATTATGACTCTGTTTTTCCATTGGTTTTAAGAGTCGCACAGTCAATGACAAAGAAAGGTTTAAGGCTTACTTTCTATAACGTAGCAATAAGTTTTTCTCATTGGAAGCGGAAGGGGTCTAGTCGGAAGGGGCTTCTTTTCTAAATTGAAAAGGAGCATTTCTTTCCATATTTGGTTCTCTTGGTGGAGGTCATCTAATAATGATGGCCAGCGATATCAAGTGGGCTGGGGCACAGCTGGGTGTGTGTGCTGTGCGACAGCAACCTTGGAAGCATTATTTCCCTTGAGAAAGGATAGTTAGACTTGGCCGTCCGGGACGTGTGGATAGTCCAAAGGCAAGAGCTAAAAGCGTACAGTATGAGATAACCCAAAGCTGTATAGCTTGGTGTAAGTTCTGGTTTGAACGATAAGCCAAGAAGTTAAAGGGTGTCCACGGGGGTCAGGTTGCCCAAAGTAGGATTGCTCCAGCAGGAAGATGCACACTACCCGCCGTAATGCCGGACGAATGCCTTCTTGCCTGACTGCTGGGTACGGCCCTTCGGGGAGTATTCGTGGTGGCCGTGGTTACTTCGAAGTTTCGCGGGGAGCTATTTAAGAGGTGCTTAGATAGGCCTCGACGCAGACCACTAAACGAGACTGCAGGGTAGCAAGGCCCCCTTCAATGGGGACTGTCTCTCTCCCTGAGGGATCGTCAATCAACTTACCTCTCGATTGCCAATGGTTGTAGGCAACCCGTCTGATTAATGCTCCACGCCAGGTGCAGACGTAAAGCACACAGACATACATCTGTTACGTACACGATGCTTCGACAAAATTTCAAACAAGCTTGCAGGTCTAATCTATTTCTTCGCAAATTCTTTTACTTACGCAACGTTTTCTCTCTTTTATAAGACACTTACATGCACACACATATGTTCCATGACATCTCACACCAGGAAATTGTTTTGCTCTATATAATCTAAAAATCATTCGGAAAGTAAACAAAACCCCAGAAGTCCCAGGAAAGTAAACAAAACCCCAGAAATCAAAAGTCGTGAAAATAATATGGAATAAGAAAATGATTGAAAACTTTGAGAAGATCACTTGGTCAACAATCAAAAAAAAAAAATATATATATATATATACATATATTAGATTGAATCATAAGTGACTTCCGTTTTTTTGCTAGACAATTATTTTGTTTTCGTTGAATTACAAAATTATATTAATTCAACGGTTGATTGTGAGGTATTCAACCCTTTTGCTATACCACTTGTTGATTGGCGTCAATTTTGCTCCAATACTGCCTTTAAAAGTTTGTCGTCGTTTCGCTTCTTAAGGTCGTCGAGAATGGAATTTTGCAAACCAATTTGTAACCACCCGATCAATTATCGATCCTTCACCATATACGCCGCATATTTTTTCAGCTGTCGCCCTAGCGCTGTTGCCTTGTTTATATTCAAAAAGCATTGAGCGGCGAAGATACATTTTTTAACTCTTCATTTTCAGAGGTAAAGAAAAACAATTGTGGGTAAATACGAACAATAGGTTCTACCTAACTGTATCAGAAGTTATGTATGACTCAATCTAATATATATTTCTATATATATATGCTATCAAGCTAAAAGCCAACTTTATTAACTTTCAAAGAAAAAATTTTGTGTTCACATTGAACCTTTTTACTGAACACAATGAAGAAGAAGATTTCAGAAATAAAAATGAAACAATTTAATGCTATTAAAAGTTTATCTAAATAGAGATAAATAAATTTTTTGCCAAAATTTATAACGACAGATTTTTTTTATAAAAATTTTATTATGCAAAAAACACCTTCATTACATGTTCAAAGTTATGTAAAATCAACCGATGTATTATTATTTTTCGTCTTTGTTGCGTTTCAAAAATATTTTCCAAAATTTATTAATGGCAATAAGGAAAATTGTCTATCTTCGCTTACACTATTACTTGCATATGTACGCATATAAAATATATTTTGCAGTCTTTTGAATTCGATTAAAAATAGAATTGAAAAAAAAAAGAAACTTATTATGCTTACACAAGCATCATGTATGTAAAATATGTTGAAATTACAATCCAAAGACGGTCGGGTTTTTTTTTTTTTTAAATGAATATTAGAAAGGTTTGTACAACAAAACTTTTTTTTTATTAAATAAAATTTCACGATCAACTTTGATCTCTTTCTTAGTATAATACAGAAATTGAACTAAATCTACAAATAACAGAATTATGTGTAGGATGAATACATTCGATAAGATGGGTGCAATTTTAATTTAAATGAATAGATGCAAAATCATATATATATATATATATATATGTATGTCAAAAAAAAAAAAAAATCAATAATCTTCGATCCTCTCACAGATGCCGAAGCGTAAGTAATGCTCTAATAAACCGACAAATGTTAGGGGCTATGCTTTAAGTAAGATAAGTAAGATAAAATTGTCAACGATAGACACTTGGAAAGATATCAGTTGAACTTCGTGTTAGGAACGAACAGTAATAGTTTTTTTTCTTTTTTTAAATACATATTCTTGCGCGGAGCTTCAAACTACAGTTACATTCGCGTGACGTGCAAAGATAATTAGAATCCTTGAAGTCAAACGTATAAGGACCAGCGAAACCGATAGAAATTTAAATGAAGACACCATAACTTATTAACAGGTCTTCAGTAATTATTAATACTTAAGCAAATCGCTTTCACAAATGCTTTTCTTATCTTGTAAATGTTTGAACGATGCCTGTTGAGTTTTCATTTTCTGTTAGGATATGTATGTCATACAAATAGTTTTTTTTTTTTGTTTTTGAAAACTTTAGCTTATATCGTCTAGGAAATTTCCCGATACATTCGTCGCATCTTTCGTTACGCTACCGTTGACAATGGCCACTTACTTTTATAGGATATTGTATAAAGCTTAATCACTTCTTATATATAAATAACTAACTACTTAAGTCTTGTAAAAAAAGAAGATGAAATTTTATTATATTTTAACTAAGAAAAAAAAAAAGTGAAAAAAATTAGTTATAAATTTTCGCGACGATGAGGCATTTATTATCCAGACAATTACAATGGAGGTGAGTTTGCAACTTAGGAACATGCACCCCTGAGGCACATCTTTTATATGAAAAATTTCACATATGTACGATGAACATTATGGTTTTTCCTTTTTTTTTTTATTTTTCGAGAGGACTATTGATGTTGTAATTTAATGAAGTTCAGGCAGCCTGAAGCGATGTTTGATTGCCTGAAATACAATGAAGAGAAGAAGAAATGTAATATATTCATTAATCGCTAAAAATTATAAAGTATTTCTTTCATTAGTTTTATACATATTTTAACAAAACAAAAACCTTGGCTGCAACCAATTAATTGCATGTCATTTACAGTTTAGAAAGACAGGGATTTGTAAAGGAATGCTTTAGTTATATGAACATACTCATTACGCGTACATTTAGTAGGATCGAAAAATGTGTTTTGTAGCATAATTGAAATCAAAGTTGAGTTGGCAACGCATTCTATATTCATTACTTTGGAAAAACAGTAAGTAGTACAGGAGTGTAGGAGTAATGATTGAAAAGCTTGAAAAGGACTTAAATGCCGCTATAGGGAATTAAAATTTCATTTGACCACATAGACTATATATGATGAGCCGCTACATTGGAAACCACAATTACTAAAATAAAAAAAGTATGTGCGGAAAAATTGGCTTTTATCCATAGTGGAATAACTTTACTTAGAGATAGAAAATATTTAAACAAGTAAGAAAATTATATTTGATTGTGACCGCCTCTTTTACACACGTATACTCCATAATATTGGGTGTGGCTGGCTATTTTTTTTCTATTTTTATAAAATAGTTCTGCAGAAATTTATGTCGTGTCTTTTTTACAAATTAGGAGCAACAAGCAACAGCAAACATCTTCGCGGGGCAAGACCTTGCAATGATTGTAATTTGCAGTCGATGGTTTCATTTTTGCGGCCATGAGAATCTTTACACCAGACTTTACACAAAGGAAGAGACGAACGGATGCGCCAAGTGATTCACCATTTGATACTGATCAAGAATATAAATACTTCGCGGGGTGTGCAAAGATTCCTTTTGGGCAAAATGACCCCCATAGTTCGGTAATGGACACGAGACTCATTATCAGCGCATCTACATAAATACTTCGAGCGCTCGTTTTATCCACAACACGCCTTTCCATTTGTGTACTTCATATTACACGTAAAATGTCAAGAATTGAATGAATTTGCTGAGTTGTGCGTTTAAACTATCTTCTTCACTTCAAATTTTTTTACACACTACGCGACACTTTTGAGAGGGGTGTATTAACTTTCTACGCATCTACCCAATGCCCAATCCGATTTGAAACAGATGTTACACATGTTTCTGTGACCCACTTTTTATTACACTTTAAACTTGTCTGTCTTATTATTTTTGACTTCAAGTGACAGGTCGCAATTTTTAAAATATTTTGATGAAATTTAGTAAATCCACATGCTTTGGTCCAGAGACGAACGCTGTTGAAAATGGTTGGAATCCGACCAATTCCCATATAACACCACATTTTGAAAAGTCGTCATATGAGTAGTTGTATTAAGTGAAGCGGTGTATGGTATTTAATGAAGCTTTACTTGTTTATTTATTTATATTACTAATAGGTCGAACTCATTGGGATTTTTTTTTAATGTTTGGTACATTGATTGAGGACAGATCATTTTTATGAACCCTCCCCGGGTACAGTGTCGTCTTGGAAGAGGCGTCTACGAAAAAGTTGCATTTTTAATGTTTTTCGACAAGTATGGGTGAATTTCGCGTATTAAATACATTTGCAGAGCTTTGAACGGAACGAGTACAAGTTTTGATCTTTCCCGCATATGAAAATTTTGGCAAAAAAAAAGAGTTTATATGGCAAGAGGAACTCATGTTTAATATTCTGTAATAAAACTTGGTCTAGATTAGTGCTTTGACGTATAATTGTGCTGTACTAAATTTGGGTCATGCTGGTTCATTTGTTTGGATCCCTTTCCATATGATGAAGCTAAACCTTTATATGGCAATAAGATGGAATAAGAGTTTGTAGTAGGTGGGGAATGGTTAGTTCTTTAACAAAAGCAAGCTCGAAAACAATTTGGATCGATTCAGATCACGTTTCGGCCCTTTTCCTAAGCATCCCCCATGTTTGAAAAAATAGACTTTTTTTGATCGTCTATAAGGTTTGAACTTGTAATATATTAAAATATTCATTCCGGAAAGACAATTATATATGTGAATATCCATAGATTCGAATAATTTGTTGTTAATGGAAATGGTGCTATGGTGGTAACTATGTCTATATAAATCTACTATTTCCTTTAACTAGAAGTATTCTTTAATAAAATATTTATAAGATTTATCAATCAATATTTCTAGATCAAAGATAACAAGTAAGAAAATTAAATTCGGTCGGGATCGAATCTTTTATACCAATTATATGGACAGACCGACATGTATAAATGGATTTAGGATTTGATCAATTTCTGGTCAAGAATATATATATACTTTGTGGGACCTCTGGGCGTTGCAAACATTTTGAGAAAATTAATTCACCCCTCATCCATTACTGATGGGTATAAAAATGTCTAAGTAAATGGGCTTCCACAACTTTCATATATGAAGTTAATAGAATTTTACTTTATAACGTTTGCTCCAACTTGTGTGTATACAAAGTGATCGACATTGAACTTCATTTGTTATAGAAATAGAGGAAGCAAACAGTACACATTAATTTGGGAAAAAAACACTTACATTCCATATGACATTTAAGTGATAAAAAGACACTTTTTGGATTTATTTAATACATCAAATATATGTAAGTGTTTGCCGCATGTAGCGTTTAACTTTCGCTGAAAATGTTTATAAAAGTCAACCGTTGAGCACAATGAATACATAGCTTGCATTGCATTACTAAGATAAAATCATGTTGTTTAAGAAACTGATTAGATTTTCTTTACATGAATGCCAATAAACCGCAAAATTAATGAAGCGAAAAATTTCCGTTAAAAGTGATCTTGTGAAGCAAAACGCAATCAATGAAACGATAAACAATTCTTTTGCTTTCACTTAACTTTTTCTTATTTTTTAAAATCAAATGCCGCACCAGCAGTTGAGTCGGCAAGAATCGCAATCACCAAGTCTGTGCCCGCGGTTTCAAATCTCAAGTCCGGTAGAGTTTACTTTGATCGCAGTTATAGCCAGCAATAGCACATACCCAGTGAGCTGCAGGCGCAACGTCGCTACCTCTTTCTTTTTCTGATGATTGGTTATAGTAAACAAGAAACAGAACAAAGAGAAGAGGAAGAAGAAGGTGCGGTATTAACTACACGTTTTTTTTGTTGTTTCTGTTTTCGTAAAGTACATCTTTTGTGCTTGTTAATACAAATGCATGCAGAAAAGTTAATTTGCATCGATGCAATAGGTAATACAAGCTTAACTATATATAAGTGCGTACAATCAACTACTATTTTATTGCTAAATGCAAATGCAATCATTGTGTTCAGCGCGTAAGACAACTCGTGGGTTATCTAAAATGTTGTGAATTATTTTATGATCATCTCTCAAATACGTTTGAAAGAGGGTGAGTTATGTCATGGCACGTTCACGACAATCAATCAATCTCTAATAAAGTTGGAATGGTAATGAAATTTTGAATCTATTTGTGAAGTAGTCGTACGATTACATTCGTTACGTTACGCTTGTTATAATCGTCAAAATTTTAATAGCGAGTGACATAAACAGTTAATAGCTCAAATAATTTTGATTTAAGAGGATAGACAAATATTTCGATACTTTATCTTAAGCACTACAGAGTTGACACCCACCTAAATTCTTCATACACTTGGCCTTAATTCGTGTATGTCACATAATTCGATTTTATAGTAAGCACTTGGACTTATATCGCATTCAGTGGTTTCAATATTTTTACCTATATTACAGCCTAAATTGAAAATAAAAAACAAAATTGTGAATAGAGAATTAAAATAAATAAAAAATCTATTCGCGTTAAAGCAAATCCTGGGTATATATACATAATCCACTACATAAAGTGAAAGTATTATTAATCAATAAGCGATTGTTGTAATCTAGAACACATCACTTGTGGTACAAGATAAATCAGGTTTTTCATAATACGTCCATAAAGACTTCCTCCGAGTGCTCTTATTTCATAACCATATCGACAAGATTTTAAAGAAAAAATTAATACATCACATCCTGATGTCTGTCGCGAAGTCCATGTTAGAATTAATTCTCCCAATTCGTCGTTTTCTACTCTCTTTTATTTTTTTACTCCTTTCGTCTCTCTATTTGAAACGCAATCGATTACACTGCGAAGAAAGAAAAAGAACTCTCCACCTTATGGAGTCCACCATGTTTATATGGGAATTATGAACACATTTTTAGATGGACTTTCATGTGACTGATTCATGAATAATTTTCAGCTTATTTAGCTGATGAATAGTAACCAGAAAACCCCAAGAAAGTAAAAAGAACAAAAAATTTGATCAGTTTTAACTTTGTATGGTCGTGACCCATCTTTTCGGGCGGGAATAGGAGTAATATAGTGAATGTAGACAATTTCAGTCTTCTATCCACATATTTTCTCACTTTATGTTTTATTGTGGGTGTGAGCGTTGAAAAACTTCCAATGCTTCTACCAAGTTTGGAACCAATAGCCTTTTGATCAGTGTGACTATACCACAGACATTATGAAGACAAAAAGACGGACATGTTTAAATCGGTTAAGAATTTGATACTGATCGAGAATATGTATGCTTCTCGGGACATTCCTTCTGGTTTTTGCAAACGTTTTGACAAAATGTATATACCCTCATCCTCCATTGATATTTGTATACCGATTTATATACCGATCTTTACGTAACTAGTCCACAGGATTGTTTAGAATGTACAATTATTCATATAACCTTAGTAACAAAACCACATCTGAAACATTATCTTACTTTTTTATTATTATCCGAATATTTAACACACTTTAGCTTACCTTGAGCAGCTTGACTAGCTTCGTGTTTATCTTCCGTTATGAATACGGCAGTGATTAAGAAGAATATACCACCCAAGACCTCAACGAAACACACCATGAAGAGAGCGTATTGAAGTGAATAAAAGCTAGTACTGTCCTAAAATATAAATTTGGATGCCCTCATATCGTGACATTTGAAATATGATATTTTCAGTGGACAAACCTGTGGAACATCGGTAAGCGCAAGTGGAATTATTGGTTCTGAAGTTAACGTGGAATGAATCGTTTCATTCAACGTTAAAGACAAGCTATTAAGATTTGAGCTATGAACAAGATTCGCAATGTTCGGCGAAGATGAACGTAAATTTCTTCTAATAACTTCTGAAATCTGAAAAATATATAAAAGTTTTAATACAAGGAATCAAAAATTTGCATTTTTACTTACCAATCCTATTAAATACGGGCTACCTGCGTCGCCAAAAGTATGTGATATTAGAATTTGAAATGCTTCAGCTGTGGAACGCCGTGTTGGCACCACAACGTACTAGAAATGATTGAAATAAAAAGCATTAGAAAGCCAACAAAAAATTGATGAAATGAAGTTGTAACAATGTTTTTCAAAAACAAAAATATATAAAATTCAAGATATTGATTTTTGCTGCGTGTGTAGGCACTGTACTACCACCGATGTTTTTTTTATTTCTTTAGTTGAGTGTGAGAACTCGATATTGACGTTCGTTTTTCGAAAACATATTAAAAACCACTTTTTATAAAATCAAATTATAGTTTAATACACAGCTAGTAAGCACAGATTGTAAATTCAAAGTAAGTAAAATAAGAAAAGAAGAAGAAGAAAAGTATACTTGGAAATCATTTGATACTGGTAACTGTGTTAAAAAACCCCGTAATCTCTTTTAAAAAAAAAGTAAGAATATTTTAGTCGGGTAAGGCCGACTATTAAATACCCTACATCACATTGTCTAGCATAAGTCTTATTTCTGTATGAAATTACAACTGAGGGTCAATTCTCATAACCACATATTGAAAAGTAGATTTTTCTGCTCTCTAAAGGATCAACTTTCGTAAAAATACGAAAACTAGGAACCAAAAAATAGGGCGAGATGGTTCAAATTTGGTACAGTTGATTTTTTCATGTTAAATTACTGTTATGATATAATTTTCATCATGACACATTGAAAATTATACCTTTTTGTCGTATGAACTTTAGTTTTCGTTAAATAGTCCCAGCTGGTCCAAAGTTTTCATACCAATTTGGAATGTCGAAATACTACTACTTTTAGTCACTTCAACTGGGAAATTTTGAAAATTGTTATTTTTTTTCATATAATGACTTTTCAGATGAAGAGGTTATATGGGGAGTAGTCGAAAAAGTGGACCGATTCGAACCATCGTCAATAGCGCTCGTGCTTGGGTCAAAACATGTTAATATTCCAAATTCTATCAAAATATCTTAAAAATTGCGGCATGTAGCTTGATCACAAAATTTACATGGACACACGGACAGACAGGCTTAGATCGGTCGGTACAATAAAAGATGGGTCTATTTGAAGTCCTTCTGTGTGTTTCATACATCCATAGAAACTTATTAATGCCCATCTTTCCTTAAGTCTTAACTTTTGCTTTAATAAAATCAAATTCGAAAATCTTCGAAATGAACACAAGAGTCGCTCGCATTAATTGCAATATATAAAGTTACCTGCAAAGAACAAATGAAATTATATTCAAAATTTTTTGGAAACAGTCTAAGCCACGTTCTGGGCGACCACTTTTGATTCACGACATTTACTATCATGATCGTGTTTGAATAAAATCCTTTGTTCACAACATTCGAGGTTTGCGGAAAGGCTTAATTGAGCTCAACTAACCACTTCAAACCATATTCGGAAAGTAAGACTTTGTTTTACTGTAAAAAAGCATAGAACTTTCCGGTAGAGCAATTGTGTACGATACATACCAAACGAGGTGTGATCCCGGTTGAGCCTCCAAATGCAAAGTAAGTCAACTTCGAAAAAAATTAAATATCAAATACTAATAAAAATAAGTAAAAAGGGATTTAACGACTACGTGACTTTAAAACTTGATTCGATCACTTCTAGTTAGCGACTGAATGTTATCTTATAATACTATAAGGAAAAGTCATGGGGGTTTAACGACTACACGACTTTACAACTTGATTCAATCAGTTCTACTTAGCGACTGAATATTGTCTTGCTCTACTATAAGAAAAAGTCAAGGGGGTTTAAAAGGGGTTTAACGACTACACGACTTTGAAACTTGATTCAACCCCTTCTAGTTAGCAACTGAATATTGTCTTACAATACATTGAGGAGAAGTAAAGTTAAATTCAAAATGGATGTGAAAACAAATTTATATGTAATATATATATTTATATATGTATATGTGTAAATATACTAAATGTATATATAATACATATAAAAGTGTGCTTCATTTTTTCTAATCTTAAACTGTCAGCGGTCAAATTGTGTTCTTTTTGAATTCTCAACACTTTACCGCAAAAATGGCGGCAAATCCCAATTTTGTGCCGTCCTATCAAAAACGTGCCGAGTTTTGGTTCTAAAAATGGGTTTTAAGACCCGGACATTCATGTTCAGAATATCAATCACGATAAGTTCGGGGATCGAATTGCTGAGCGTAGCTGGTCATCAAGATCCTCTAATCTCTCTTTGCCAACATTCTTGTTCAATATGAAATTGTAAAGTGAATCTTCAAAATGCAATCGCAATCATTTCATTATATCATGCATTCATTCTGCCAACGCTAAGAAAGCGGACAGAGCCTATTGAATTACTTTATTGGTGTCAGCATTTTAACAAATACGGAACAACTACGGAAACAGACTTTAAATTTTTTCTGAAATCAGGAAATAAAATATTTAAACCCTTGAAAATTAATTTAATTTACTGATAGCGTCTCGTGTCTTTAAAATGAATCAAAATACATAAAAACGCCAGCCCTGGTGTTGGTTTGTTGATTAAACGGAATGAATTCGTTGACTTCGAAAGTGATAATTACAACAAAAAAAAAAAAAATGATTGCTGAACTTGGTGAAGAGAATGAGCAGAAGATATATATATATATAAATATATATATACATTCTCATATGAAGTTTGTTTGTTTCTTCATTTTTTTTTTTTTTTTTAATTTTTTTATTATAATAAATTGCACGAATAGCAACAAAGAAATCAAATTGGAAAAAGAAGAGGCCATAAATTCATTCTAACTAACACTGGGAGAAGCGAAAACGATTCCTTTTTTTTTTTTTTATTAAATAAAAACAAAAACAAAAAAGTTTAGTTTATATCGTTACGGCACAAGTTTAAATAATATTAAAGCATCTGTGTGTGGGTGGATAAGTGCTAACAAGTGTTCTTCTTGTCATTTAATTTGCTTACGCATTTGTGTGAAGCCGGTGTATACGAATAGCACCAAAAGTGATTACAAAACAAGAAATTAAATACTTAAAAAAAGTTAAAGTTAAGCAAAAGAAATATTAAATAAATGTTTCAAATGACAACAACAAACGCATCTTGAAATGTATTATGTATATATAGGAGTACTTGCACGAGTTCGATATATCTGAACGAAACTATTGGAGCGTCTCCCGCTTTATACAGTTGCGCTTGTAAAGCACAAAACGGCGCAAAATGTGCATACATTAGTTGTAAGACGCTTTCGACGCAACACGATATCAAAAACTCGAATATGTGTTTCTTTCAATAGATTTTTGCTTTCATTTTTATTTTTTCGTTAATAAGAAAAGTTTCAAGCGTCTTCGAGAGCAAAAAAGATTGAAGATTGGTTGCAGTTTGTGGTGAAAGTGAAATTTGTGATCGTCGTTGTTACTTTTAAACCCTGCATCGATTGTGGCGCAAGGGTGTATTATATTTGTGCGGATGTCTGCAACAGTTCAGAAGGACTTGAAATGGTTTCATCTTTTATTATACCGATCGACTCAAAATCATTTTTTGCATTTATTCAAGCTTGTCTGTCCCTCTGTCCGTCTTTCCTCTTTGTGTTCAACATACAGGCCGTAATTTTTGAGAGAATTGAGATGGAATTCGATGCACCGACGTTGCTTGACACAAGGACAAACGCGGATCCGACCACTTCCCATACAACGTCTTATTTTGAAAAATCGGTATATGAATAAGTGTAGGTTGGCGGAGAGAGTGGAGAGTATTTTATGGTGAGCCGCGAACCCGCTAAAGACTTTTTGTTTTCAATATATTTTAAACATTTCATATTTTTTTCTTTTTTTTAAAACTTAAAGTTACATTTAGAATTAAATTTATAATCAAAGTTTGGCTTTAAGACTACCTTTCGATACAACATATGATTGGATTTATATTATATCGAAATTTAAATTATGTTACCCTTTGTTATAACACGCTTTCGGTACGGCACGGAATGACTTAACCATGTTAAGCGGGAGACGCCTGTATACGCATCATTGCACTGATAAGAAAGAAGTGAATTATTATTTGCCTAAAGGGCGAAGCAATTCAGATACTGGATAACACCGATTGTTAGTAAACCGTTCAACCCTTTTAAATGAGTCACTAGCAACCTGTCCCCCACAACTGACTACTGTGGATACATACTTTCAAATTTCGCGCTTATTGCATCTTTTGGAAATGTATAGTAAGACCCACAATTAAATACTCTGCACCACTTCGTTTAAATTCATAAAAAGATTTTTCAAAATAAGGCATTATATGGGGAGTGGCCCGATTCGAATCATTCTCAATAGTGTTCGTCGTTGGCTCAACTTTCATTAACATACTCCAGAATTCTGACCTATACATACAAGAAAACAAGACAGACAGATAGACAACGAGATTGGTATAATGAATGGTAGGTGTAGGTGTTACATACATCCGCACAAGTTTAATATACAATTGCACCACGACTGGTGTAGAGTATAACATCCGTACTTGTTACAGCGAATCCATAATCCACAGCTGCCGAGTTTACTTTATATCAAGAATCATAAATCAGCCCCTATTCTGATTTATTATCGCTTTTTATTTGTTATGTGGAAAAGTAAAAATAATATTTAGGATTAGGATTTTAAAAGGATGTATTGTAAGCCGTGGCGTTTTATTTCTTTTCGCCAAATTCATTAACACATTTCACAAATAGTTGGATGTAAGGGGGATGTTCTTCTGTTACGAAAATATTTCATAAATGATTCAACTGCAATATTGTTTCCATAACAATGCAATTAAGATCTTTATGTGGCTGTGGGTACTATATGATTTATTGAGTTATCTTCTGAAATCCTTAACTACATAAATTTGAGAATGAGTGACGTAGTTTAAAATGCTGAGATGTTTACTGCGCTTGCCTTGGACTTTCTATTGTTCGAAGAGGTGATTTTATGTCAATAATAGAATCAAAAAAAGTAGTTGATTCTGTGAAGCCATATTTAACAAATAATTTTGTTAACAATATTTCAGGTAATCCAAGGTTAAACATATTTTCTTCCGTTAACTACGTGTACATCTTGCATTCTGGTTTTCGGTTTTTGTATAAAAATCGATATTGTGGGAAATGTTCGAAGGCATTGTGTGGTGAAAAGGTGAGCCTCGACTAAGCGAGATAACAGATTCGTGAATGTCAGAGTGTGAGAGATCGGAGAACGGTGTGTAATTAACAAACAGATTACAGGGTTTTTCTTACCAGCAATATGTCCGCAAGAATTGGCCAATTTAAATTTAAGCTGAATTGAGCGAACAGTATGAGAATGAATGGCACATGAACGAGAAAGGATGTTGTGGCAATAGCGGCCGCAATCAGGGGTGTACTCACAAGCAATCCAATACCACAGATAAAGGGATCGGCGAAGGCATGCTTTTCAACCAATTTTTGCGATAAAAGGGAACCGACTGTTACACCCAAAATACCCGATGCCATCGTAATAGCACCAAATTGAAATGACACTCTGTATTGACGCGGTAGAAAATTTAAAGCATTAACCAGTTATTCTTGTTGTTGTTCTTAAATACATTTATAAGTAATTTTTTAAAGGGATAATAAATGAAATTTTGCTTTAATTAACGTCCGTACAAGTGTTTGTGTCGCAACCGTAGGTGGTAGCACAGCAATTTGACATGCGTTGGGTTTTATTTTTTTTTTAATTCTTACCAGCAACATATCGGCCACAATCGGCCAGCAGAGGTTAAGTGATAATTGTGCTGCGAACACAAACAAGAAGCAGAGCGTGGTACTTGTTACCGGCAGCACCAACGCACAATAGATCAAAGGCGATGAGATGAGTAAGGCAACTGCACATATATATGGATCACAATTTTCCATAGCAGGACGAAACCGTTCCGAGAACCAGGTACCCATAGGAACACCGATTAGTCCAGCAATCATGGCGATAATGCCAAACTTGTACGATACGCTAATTGCGTGTATTGTTGTTATTATTATTATTATTTTTTTTTTTTTTGATTTATTATTTGAAAAAATTTTGAAATTTTAAAGCGTTTCTTCGGAAATATTTGGAAATTAAGCGAGTGAATAAATACTTACTCGTTCAGTCCGATATCTTCGTTATGCGGTTGCAGTTTTAGTCCTTGATAGATGAATGTGGGACTCCACCAGGCTAAAGCGCCTGTTACAAAAGCGACACATGTAAAAGCAATCGTGGAAAATACGAATGATCGGTTTTTCATCAAATACTTGAGATCCTCTTTATAAGCCGTTGCTCTTAAATCATGACCACCTTCACTTTCGCCTCGCTCGGGATCTTTGGTTATTAGAATCAATATTGCCGCGATGACACCTAACGCGGGAGTAACACGTAAAGCAAAACGCCAATCGCCGGCTAGATGCGCCGTTTCAGATCCTACAATGTAACTGCATAAAATGTTTTTCATTGTAAATAAGTAAAATAAGTGAAAACACTATGGTGGACCAAAGGCCACTGTTAAATACCCTGCATCACCCTACAATTATTCATACGACCATTCAAAATAAGCCGTTATATGGGAAGTGGTCGAAAGAGTGGTCCGTACCGAGCCATTTTCAGTAGCTTTCGTCCTTGAATCACAACCTAATGGTGTACCAAATTTCATCAAAGCATCTCAAAAATTGCGATCTGTAGTTTGAACACAAGAATATGAGACGGGTAGACGGACCGACAAGCTTACATCGTATCGCATCACAATCGTCTTGTACATCGACCGATATAATAAAAGGCGAGTCTATCTTAACTCTTTCTGGTTTTTGCATATATTCATACATACTCTTGTATCACAACTGATGTAGGGTATAAAAGGCGAAATTGAGTATAAAGTATTTTCATTGCAAAAGGCATTTTTGAAAATTACTGTTCTAAAATTTATACCTTTTCTACCTGGCATTAGCAGCGAACTTTTATCGACCTGCAGTTCATCTGCAAAGTCAGTAGATCTATTAATGCATATAAAGGAGGTAAGAAAACGATGATATTCCATGTAGTTGTAGTGTTGTGGTTTCATTTTTGTACAGGTACAAAAAATGGATCACCCCTCGAACTTACATGGATAACTATCGTTGTATCTGTTTAGCTAATGAGCATAAAGCAAAGAACCCAGAGAGCAAAGATGTTTTCAGTTTATATTGCACTGTATGTGTGTCCTTCAGCCGATCTGAATCATTTTCAATATCGAACTGCATGCAAGAATTTTTGATGTTGCAGCAAACTTTGATGATATTTTCGTTTTTGCGAACAGGAAAATGTTTGCGGTAAAGAGACATATGGGCACACGGATGGACGTACTTAGATCGATTTGTAATTTGATATTGGTCAACAATATATATAGGGCTTTTAAAACTTCCTTGTGGCAAATGTTCTGACGAAATGATTACACGCTCATCCTTCATTTTACTAAAACAACTCTTAGCAACTATTGTCCTACTGCCGTGCTATTGGCATTTTCCAATGCAATAAGCATATATTGGCTTGACTGACGTACATACACTAATTAATGATCGAAATTTGCAATTAGAAGTGTTGTAGCATGGTTTTCTCTCCCTTGCTTTTATCGGAACGTGTCTGAGGCTCTGTTAATCATCGCTATTCAACTTAAGTGACTTGAAAAAAGTTCGCTTAAGCTGAAAATGGAATTTTAATATTCGGTGTTCTAAATATTTGAAAGGGCGATAAAGAATTCGCCTCGTAATTTTAAGTCCCAACCTTATCAGAGAAAACATATTTAAGGTAACGCTTGGCTGGAGCATATATAAGTAAATTCATTGGAGTCAGTGTACGTATCGTGTGAGACCAAATCCATACCCGATATGATTCTTTTTTGGATTGATAGAACTCGATTGCTTTCGTATCAAGTTGAGTTTCCGGTTTGTTGTGTTGTTGTGTCGCACATACCATTAAGCATATATAATCTTCTAATCGGAATCCATTTAGACATTTCTACTTTTACTCTTGATAGAACGTAGTAACAGAGAGTGATTTTAACTATATATACCTGCCTGTCTATTTAAGCTACGATCGATAACGACCTCAAAGCTCGATACAGCAGAACAAAGTTGGTCTCAAAGGCCGATTTATTTTGATTCATAATGATTTTGGTAAAAAGAGCCAAACACAGATTTTTTTTATTACGTTTTAAATAAAAAAGTAAAATTAAAGTTAAGTAACTTGAAATTGTGACGTTATATGTGACTTTCCTTATTAAATATCTCATATAAAATTCGACCAATCTGTATATAAACAGATCAAATCATTATTCGTAAAACGCTCGCATAAGTGTTATTGTCTTTGCAATGATTGTTTATCGGAGGTTAAATGAAATATAATTTCTTTGGTTTATGGTTTCAGATTGAATCCTTGCGTGTCGCATACAATTATGAATAAATATTTTAATTGATTTACAGTCACATCTACTCTTCAATTCATATATCGTTTGATGCAAACAATCAAACTGAATTAAGAATGAATTAAGTGACAAAAAAAAAAAAAAAAAAAAAAAAAAAAAAAAAAAAATGGAAAAATTCTTTAAAAAGTTTAATTCGTGTAATTGATTGACCTCTAATTGAATTCCTGTTTATTGAGCTCAATCAGTGATCAATACTTTAAATGGTTTAATAAATTTGATTGGTTTGACCTTCTCTTGAAAAACGTGCACTCACATGCATTAACTTTTACACTAAGAGACTTATTTTGTATATTAAACAATCACTACACTAAGAAATGGAGAAAAGAAGTAAAAGCCCTATGGCGTACTATTAAATACCCTACATCACCCGGCAGTTGTTCATATAACGGGCTTTGAAAATAAACCATTAAGCGATAAGTAATCGAAAAAGTCATTCAATTCAAATCATTTTCAATAGCGTTCATTCTTGGACTAAAACACGTCACGTGTACGAAGCTTCATCAAAATATTTCAAATATCGTGACAGACAAACTCAGCTCGAACCGGAATCACTTCAAGCCTTCTGGGTGTTGCAAACATTTACACAAACTTGCATTACAAGCGGGCAAGGGTAGAAGGCAGACAGACGGACAGACACGCTTAATTCGAACCAGAAACTGATTCTGAATCGATCGGTCTGATGAAAACTCTTTCTGGATGTTACATACATCCGGGGCAGAATATAAAGAAGGCAAACAAAATCATGTACATCTTTTCTTTTTTTTTTTTAAAAAACTTACCCAAATCCAGAACCGACAGGTATTGCAAAATAAAATATTGCCAACATCTTTGAACGCATCCCACGTACAAACAAATCGGATATTATCGTTGGAGCGATTGTGCTGTAAGAAGCCTCGCCGATACCAACTAATGCCCGGAATGTTATAAACCAACCGAATTCCTTCATAAATGAACCTAAGAGGGTAGTGGCAGACCATAACACGACACCGACTGCCATAATCCAGCGCCTTGAGTAACGATCACCCAAATAACCGAATATTGGGGCGCATAACATATACGAAATAATGAAGACAGTCTGCAGCAGACCCCCATAAGAATTATCGATTTGAAAATCTCTCTGAATATCTTCCAAAACACCTGCAATAGCAATAGTAATAATAATAATAATAATAATAATAATAATAAACAATGTAAGTATATTAGTAAAAATAAGTAATTGGATGCAACTGAAATATAATTACAACGTATTTCCTGATTACATTGTTTATACATTAATGTACAATTCATAAAACAAAAAACGTAAAAATATCTAATATTTACTCAAAGTAATTACGCCTAACAGCCGTCTATTTAGAACTTAATTATTATATCAAACATCAACATCTATTTATTCAATCGGTTTGTTTCATTTTCATTGGAATAAAAATACATAAACATGAATAGATGGGCTTGACGAACATTCCTCTCACTTATCGATAGGAAAAACAAAGCATAAACATATACAAACTCCTTTGCAATATGTAAACATTTCATATTAATCGCGACAAAAAAATTCATAAACGTTAGCTGAAAACGTATAAAAATGATATCCGATCATAGCCGTATTGTTCGCAAGCTTATTTTCGATTTTAAAAGAACATTATAGCTGGACAAGGCCGATATTTAGGGACCGTACACTATACCACTTAATCCAGTCACTCACTCGTTTTGGTTACACCAAAAGTTACACATTATTTTCATGCAAAGGCCAACTTTCCGTGAGCGCTCGCATATTGTAAGAATACTTGTAGCGGGTGATACCCAGAAAACTACACCTACGTGATGCAAATTCGTTAAGGTTAATAGTTATGTCAATTGTTACTGTTATGAGCTAATTTTCAACATAAAATATTAAAAATTATATGTGATTTAGTTGTCGGTAGTAGGAATAGTTACGCGAGAGAGAGCACAAAAAATTGCCTTAGCCGAACCAAATTTTGAAAATTGCAATTTCTGTCCATATAACGACGGACCGATCGAAACCAATTCCAACAGTGTTCGTCGGTCGGTCGCAGCACATCAATGTAACAAATTACACTAAAATATCTCAAAAATTGCGACCTGTAGCTTGAACACAAAAATGCATGGACAGACATCAGACGGATAGACATGTTTAGGCATTCAGAAAACGAGCCCGAATTGAACGGTATAATAAAAGGCGCGGCTATCTCAAATCCCTTTGCTTGTTACATACGTCCGCACAAACTTTATATACTCTTTATCACATGTGGCGCAGGGTATAATTAAATTTTGCTTCTCTATAGCCCATAGAATATATGTGCACGACTTTATCATTGTAATATTGCAGCTGTTGAATAATAAGGGAACCTCAACTTTTTTCGACTCTTTCGTTTATGTTGTACTGTAGGCGTGTTCTGGACTCGACCTGGTTCATTTTTGAATGCCGAAGCATGTGCAAGAATATGCAATATTTTTAACATACTTGAAGAATGCCAAATTTTCACGACCGGGTTTACTGCAACCATTAGAGAAATGGTTGGACAGACGGACGGATATCCCATAATGATTACATTTTGATTTTATGTGCTTATACGACTTTTTTTGAATTTAAGTTCGTGCCATTGAATTGTGATTTTTAGGATAGCATAGGTTTCATTTACAATTCTTAGCAGACCTCTTAACAAATTTTTCTACTTTTATTCGATTGAATATAATGATTCAACTCTCTTGACTTGACTGACCTTGCCTTCTGTCACACATACCTAGCTTCACTGTGCCATTTTTATGTTAACTTCTTTTGCACGAGCTGTTCTGCGAGCTATTGTTAATCTTCGCGTCCGTCAGCAGTTACGTCGGCCAGTAAAGCGTCATGAATGTCTATATGGCTTTACCATTTTTTATAGTTTTGTTTTAGTATCGGAGGAGATTATGTTTATGCGAAATGTCGAATTTCACCTTCAAATTGTTGTTGTTTTACTAATTATCTTACAGATTTAATGAGTGATGTGTTGTGGCAAATGGTCGAGATGCATTCACGTCAGCTTTAGTAACCCTTTGCAAGTAATTTTTGCCTTACGCCTATGAGTAATTGAAGAAAACATTACAGTTTTACATTACGGGCCTACTTTTTTAACCTAACCTCCGAAAATTGTGTAAACGTAACGTGAAACGACAAATTGAGATTTTTTATTTATTTATTACTCATTATAATAGAAGCAAGATAAATAGTTTGGGAAGATTGGACGCCTCTTCACCTTTCTCCCCGCTTTTGTTCACTTCACACACTGAACTGCTTATAACGCAAAATGTAAAGAGAATTGTATACAAAGGGAAAAGACGATGTAATTTTCCATTAAAAAGAGATAAAAGAGACAGAGAAAGAGAGACAGAGAGAGCAATCCTTTATGAAAGTCAAAATACTTTAAAGTAATAAAAAAATAAAAATATCAGACGATAATAACGTAATAGGGAAGAACCACACCATCCACCGCTAACAATGTAAGACGCGCCAAGTAGTAAAAAAAGAAAATAAAAATATCGCATGTTCAGGTGACTTTGCAAATACACAATAAAAAGCTTATCGCGTGAGCAAATGTGCCAAATACAAAAGCAACAAATATATACACAGGCGTCTCTCGTTTAACACAGCACTTGTGTAAGGCACGATTCCCACACACAATGCTGTATAAAGTTGACGAATATTACAACGCGCTTCGAAAAATCGAATGCGTTTTTTACTCAATTGATGTTTGCTTTTACTTATCCATTTCAGTTTTTAAATATTAAATAAGGAGTTTCAGCTAACCTTGAGAAAGTATGTGGCTTAGCTGTAATTGTTGAAAATTCATTTTGTGATCGCCATAATTATTTTTTAAATTTGTCTTTTTCGTTGTTGTGTGTCATTATGTTTATTTTGGTTGTAAGGAGGTTAAGGGGTTTACTTGTTTTGTTAAAACATTTGCAATACTCAGAGACTCCATAAAGAATAGCATCAAATTCTGTTCCGATTTAAGCCTGTCCTTCTGTCCGCCTGTCTGTGGTAAACATTCTCCTGGTCGCAAAAATGGACTACAAATTTGTCACAAAGATTGGAAGTTCGCGGACGCAGGTTGGTATTGAAATTAACCCAAGTTGATCAAAGCGCATGATCAGGACAGCACAACCTAAGACAGCCACTGTTTTCATAAATAAAAAAAAATGTATTTTCTGCTGGTTATTTATAAACTACACAACAAACGCAACACTCAAAATTGACATTAGTATTGTATTCTATGAGTGGTCATGCAGCAGGTGCACAAAAATGGGGAAAATCGGCTACGCCTACTCAATATGATGGAATATTGAAAGAGGCTTCCTTCTGAGGCCATGCAAGGTCTACATAGTATTTATCACCGCAATTAAGCGGGAAAGCATGATTCTGGACGAATATAATTTGCTTACTTTTTCATTTATAGGTGTATCAGGAACCATACAATACGGTACATATTGTATTTTAGTATAAATAAAAATGTTCCGTATGACACGGTTTCGATATAGCGCAGTACGAATTAATCGTGTTAAACGAGGGGTGCTTGCATATTCAATTTGGCTGAATTTTTTAATAGCACTCGCTTATATATAGAATTTCATCATGATTCTTAGATGAGCAACGCACTTACAATACTTGAGTGCCCGTTAGAGTAAAGGTTAATTCTCGATCTGTGTCCTTTGTATCATACATCGTACGTTCATACTCTCCATCACTTGTAATACAACGTTCATGCGGAGGTATGCAACGCTCAGAAGGACTTGAGATAGAACCTTCTGTTGTATTGGGCAATTCAATATTGCGTTTTGAATCGCTTGTCTGTCTCTCTGTCCGCCTTGTATTCTTGCGTCTAACCTACAGGTCGCAATTTCTCCGGTATTTTGATTAAATCGATCCAGTACCACCTTTTGAATCGCTTGTCTGCCCTCTGTCCATATTGTATTCTTGTGTTCGACGAGCTAAAGGTCGCAGTTTATGAGGTATTTCGATGAAATTCGATACACGGACGTTTTCTGGCCCACGTACAAACGGTACTGAAAATTAATCGCATCGAACCACTTTACCGCTTATCTATGAATAATAATTGTACTAAGCGAAGTGGTATAGGGCATTTAACGATGAGCTGCGCTTCTCTATGTTGTTTTTACTTGTTTTAATGTTGTAAGGGTCTCAAGAGGAAATGGCAACGTATACTTGAAAAGATGGACAGATGTGAATCGATTGAAAATCTGGCCACTAATATGTACATTTTAAACGGCCTCTGATGCATAGGAAGGATAAGTCCTTCAACGATGTATATACAAATTTAAAACCAGTCTAGTTCATCTAAGTAAAGGTTTGAAGTAGTGATCACGATTTTAGTATAAGAACAGAGCGGATAGAGGGGCAAAGAACAAAATTGATTTCAAGAATAAAGTCCCTTTAAGCTTTCTATGGTAAGTACTGGTTTTGCTTTGTATTCATGCTTCACTACATTTTACACGCGTCATCAGAAAACGGAATGACGCGACGGGATGCATGAGTTGATTCATAAAAGTGCTCACTTTTAATCATTATGCACACGATAGTTCATTCAACTGCGTGCATGGTTGGTGTGTTTACATTTAAATAAGATTTGATAATACTATCGGATCTGTCAGGTCTCCTGATCAAATTCAGAAAAGAGCGCTATTCGCTCTGCGAATAACTCATTAAAAGATATCGAATATCTTTTTATCGAAATCGTCGCTGAACTTTGGCATAATTATTTTCAAAGATCATCAACATTCTTGTGAAAATGATTTCGATCAAACTACACAGCTACACACACATACACACACACGCACACACGCCTCGCCCACCCCGCTAACCGACAACGCGTACATGTGTATAAATTTATTTCTGGGTTAAGTATTCAAAGTTCGCCTTCAAGTGAATATAAAGTTTTTTTTTTGTTTTCTCGCTCGTCGGTAATTAATTTTGCTTTGCCAAGCATTTTGAAATATTTGCTCTCAGTTTGCAAGAAAAAATTTATCGTACGATTATTTTCAACCAATCACAGATTGATACGGTTGTTTAAAAAATGAATGACGTAACAGCAATATATCGCCTATTGTTGTAAAGTAAACAACAACAATAAAAAGAGAATCGTTAAAATTAATCGAATGACTGGCGTGTTATTGCACATTATTCAACGAAATATATATCGAAATACGATTTTGGTTGATTTCTCTTTTGTTTCTTGTTTTTCTTTTGTTTTATGCATTTCTCTGAAAGTGAATGTTGGCGAGGAAACGCAACGATAAAACGTGGCTGGCATTGGACGAATATATGCTTCACACATGAACTCATACATATATACGTTACACGCAACATAGTGCCGTTGCTTTTTTTGGACATAAAATTTATTTCCAATGTTACAAAGCTATCAGCAAAACAGATCGATTCACTGGCCTCTATACGAGTATGTTAAGGAACCACTTGATTGACTGGTCGGCCATACATTTAGTAAAATGAGTACAACGCGAGGCAAATCGTAGTCGAAAATAAACAAACAGAAGAGAACGAATGTAAACATAGTGCAATAAGTGCGAGATTTTAGAAAATATTTGTTTTATGTTTACAAAAAAAAAAAAAAAAAAAAAAATAAAAAGATTCATGAAAACATTCTATTTGATATAATAAAAATTGCAATAATAAAAGTAGATATAAAAAAAAATTCATTTAATTTATATTAAACGTAATTTCTTATACATGTGTACATATATATAAGTATACATGTGTGTGCGTGTGTATGTATCTTTTTTAAAAACAGCAAAATATTTATCATTTGTTTGTTTACTGTTGTGTGGGGAGATGCCATCGATATCACCTGCAAACCTGCAAAATTTCTTTGAAACTCGTGTCAGACACTGAAACAGAGAATGAGGCACACGTCATACAAAAAAAACCAGTTTTAATATAAGCCGGGTGGAATGCATTATATACAGATATATGATATGACATGATAAAAATACATGGTTCAAAAAGAGTTTCATATACATTAAGAAAGTATATACCTGTACAGGTATACGTACGTATACTTAATGCACTCGCAAGCCAAAAAAAGACAATGAGCAATGGCTTGGCACAACCTTCCCGAGTTTTTCTCATAGTTTTTTAATTTTAAACCTCCAAATAATTCACATAAGTTGAACACTTTTTCTTCGGAGAAATGACTTCAAAGGTAAAAGTACCTTTCAAATCTGTTCACAAGAGATTTCAGATTTGAGAGTAAATGTAAACTTGACTTTGTCCTTTTAATCTCAACATCAAAACACAAAAAATAAAAAAAAATAAAAACAGATATGAGAGGAAATATTGCATGCAACTATCCTGCCGAAGAGTTTAGTCAAAGTTCAACTAATGCAGTACATCGCACTCGCATTACATATACGATTCTATCTGACTTTATCCGTTTGCCGAAGTTAAGAGGAAGAAGAATGTTAAACACCCTGCAGTAAGACGGTCAGCACAATTATTCGCTTGTTTCGCCGATAATACATCAAAAATTTCGCATACTTTTCATGAATGCCCGCATATCCGGGAATGTTCCAACCGTCATATGGCGGTTTTAAGTTTCCTTCATAGAAAACTAGAAATTATACTTTCTTGCCATTAAAGGACTTGCTTTTCATGATCACCCTTATATATGTTTGGCTCTAAAAAACAGGCCAATATGATCCAAATTCCCTAGTATTAATCTCTTAGGTTATCTGGCTAATACGGACGAATTTTCATCATAAGACATTAAACATTTAACGGTTTACTTCATTTACTATGCTTGAGAAACCTAATATGGAGTGGGATGCAAGAGAGAGAACCCTTTGGTTTAAATTTGGTTCGCTTCAAATTACTATCACGAACAATATTTTCATCGTTAAACATTAATAAGAAGGGTTTCTAAGCATATAAGGTTTTACAGTTTCTCAGAGTTCTTATAGGTGGTGCTATTGAAAAAATAAATCTATGTGGTCCAAATTCGGTTCGCTTATGAACCAATTTTCACCAGGAACTATTGAAAGTAAGACCTTTTTACTATACAAACACTTCGTTTTTTTAGGAACGTTTATATGGGAGCGGGTTCAAAAAATTGCCCTAGCCGAACCAAAATTTCCATACCAATTTGCAATGACGAAATATTAATAACACAGAGAGCTTTGTTGAAAAATTTTCAAAATTGTAATTTTTTTCGGCGTTATAGGGGAGTGGTCAAAGAAGTAAACCTCTTTGGCCCAAAGTTCGGATCGGAGCGTATTTTTGACGACTGTTCTTATAAACCCCTGTTTTGAAATATTGTTTTATGGGGAGCTGTATTAACCGAAGCGGTGTAGAGTATTTAAGGGAAGGCCGTGACAGCCTTTAATGTTTTTATTTGTTCTTTGCTGACGGTGGGCAAATCATTCATGCAAACTATTTGATTTTTTCCAACCCATTTTCTATTTCAATCCAATTATTTTATTTACGCTAATCGGACGTATGGACATAAATATATACTGATGCGTCTTTGTAAGTGTTGCAAACGGAAGAATAATCATGGCAGCCCCTGTTTTCTGTGGTAGAGGACACAAGTTTATGATAAAAAATTCCGCTTACATTTGAAAAATTTGTTATTCCTCGTGATACCAAGCATATGTTAAAAGAAGGAAATGACTTAAGATTAAGGCTTGTATATATCTTACGATGAAGGTAGGCATGCAAAGTTTATGCTGCATAGGGGATGTGGTTTTATTTAATTATTTTTTGCTTGCATTATATAAATGCTTGGTTCATGATTATGCATAAAAAAGTAAGTTTACTCGCATACGCTGTACGTGTAATAACAATCTGTTCTCAAGCATCCGAAGCATATAAGGAAACGTTGGCTTGCATAAATATTGGCGCCTTACTTTACAACCACTTTGCCCATTTGTAACGCAGGCATACACATTCATGTGGAAAAATAAAGAACCGAAACCGCAATAAAAGTGAAATAGTAAAATATATATATATATATATATATCTATATGTACATAAAACTATGCCTACGGAAATTATTTGTGTCACGAGACTTAAGTACGCGTACACGTACAAATAAACACTCGTCGTATGCATAATGTGTTTGGATTTTTGTGTAATCTGTTTTTATGCAGTCAGTCAGTCAGTCAGCTAGTCAGTCACGTTCATTGAAATCGGTTATTCTATTAAATTCATTATAGCGTGATGTGAACAAAACAAATTTTTTGGCTTTAATTTAATGAAATAAAGATTATTCTCTTTTTAAAACTTTTACTTTGCTCCAATGTTCGTATTATTTATAAGGGGGCATAAGAAATAAAAAAACAAAATTCCATTCTCTTAATTACTTTGAGTCTGTTAACCTATTGAGGGCGCGTCGCGTAGAATCGTGATAAAAAATAATCAATTGACTTTTCAACATATAAAAATTGTAATTTTTTCTCGCAAAAGTAAGGCGGATGACGACATCTCCTTAAGCTAATGTTAGATGAGCACACAAGTACTTTTCTAGGATGTACTGTACGTTTTTCACGGTCTGTTTTCGTTCGCTTTTCAAGGATTGCATGACGTAGCAGAATGAGAATAGAGAAACTTTTGCTAGCGTAAGTCGCTAAGCAAAGTTTTTCTTGAAAAAAAAGTGCGAGTTTCTATTCGTACTCACCTCGCGCAATTTTCCATTCGCACGTGCATATGCATTATACTACAGCGAAATGTTGCCAAGTATTTAAATTATTATAGGGGAGCGCGACTCACCGTTACATACCTTACATTGCTTTGCTTAATACGGCTACTCATAGAATCAATTTTTGATAAAGTGTTCTATGGGAAGTGGCCGTAAAAGTAATGCAATCCCAAATCTTTTCAGTGGTGTCCGCCCTTAGGCCAAAACATGTCAATGTATCAAATTTGATCAAAATATTTTCAAAAATGCGGCCTGTAGGTGGGGAACAGAAAATAAGACGGACGGACAAACTTGGATTGATTTAGACCTGTGCGATGGAAGATGGGTTTATGTCAAGTCTTTTTGGATTTGGTATACAAGCAAGCTTTGTTGATTTTACGAACTACTTTTACTCAATGCGTTGTTGTTCGGTCTCTTTTTCTTTGACGCAGTAAACGAACAAAAATGGCTAATTGCAAATCTTTTAAAATAGTTGTAATAGACTGTGGTAAACTACGATAAAACTTGTGGTAGAGACCGACGTTTTATACACGAAACTGTTTGAAGTTTATCGATTATGGTATTTCTTTATCATTGCTATAACTTACCAGCTATAGTGAAGCGATCCATATAATTAATTAAGTTTACAAAACATAGAACAGTAACAGTGAGCCATTGCGATCGGCTGACATGAGATAAACGCAGAGGGGTTCCGTGATTTCTATTCTCATTATTATCAGCACCACCTGCAGCGCGACCGCCGTCACCGCCATTTCCCACGCTTTCACTGTCCGATGATTGCATTAATTGTTGAGATGAATAAGTTGTTGGCAATGCACCGGCGCCAGTTCGATCTATAATTACCTCCCCATTGTCATCGGTGTTGTTTGTCATTTCCGAATTGTCCGCCAAAATGTTTGGAATTGGTTGATACGCTGGACTTGGTGAGGTATTACTTTTGTATTTTTGACTATTTCTGGAAGACATGCATGCGTTAAGAGATGTGATCGGCAAGAAAATCTCGATTTAAATGAACGACAAAATATTTAAGAAAATGTCAACGTTTGACGTTAAAGATGGCAAACTGTTTTACAATAAATACAATAGTAGAATAGACGGTTTGTTATTTGTTGTTGTTGTTGATGTTGTTTATTGCGACAGTTACTCGTAACTATATTTGCAAATTCATGTCAATATACACGAACATCGAACGCAAAACGTAAACCACATAAGTGACGACAATCACTCTCTCATAAAATTTTAAGTTTTTAGGAGATTTTTTTTCGCGAGTATATATATACATATATATACTTTATAATTTTATTCAACTTTTTGTGTGAGAAAAATTCATTTAATGTATTTTTCCTTCTTTAAACACTCAAACGTGTACATACACTTGAAAATGATTTCTTAATTATTCGTATAACCCTGTGTGTTGGCAATGATTCAACAGTTAACTCTTTTTTTTTTTTTTTTAGTTAGAAATCTGCTCAAATTTGCAGTTAATATTTACATACGTATCGATATTCGTCTACAATGGTTTACTGCTGTAAAAATATCAGTAATTTATTTAAAAAAAATTTAATTATCGTTATTTGCTTATACGCGCACGCAAACAAATATAATTCCTAGCAACCAACTAAAAACACGAAAGAAAAGAGAATAAAGAATTGAAAGAAAATGTTTTAGATTTATACTCATGTAAGCATAATTTAAAAAGTGGCGATTCTCTCTTTCTCTCTCTCTCTCTATTTCTTTCTCTCGTAAAAAAAAAGTTATAATAACAATGTCAGCAATACCAAAGTGATGCCAAGTAATCAAAGAATTTGCAACACAATCATACCCAGACCAAACAAAAATTTTACTGTAGCATTGACGTTGAATGTTTTCAATAATATTTAAACTTCTTTGACGTTTTATAGTGCAAAGCAGAGTTGCCAAACCTGTATAAATGAATCTTCACATTCAAATAAGAAGCTGTAAGTGAAGAGACGCCAATAATTTCGTTTACACACTGTCGATTGATTTATTTGCTTAAGACTAAATTACATACATCAATTTCTGGCCAGTTTCAAATCCGGAATGCACTAAGCATGTCTGTCTGTCCAATTGTGTGCTATCTCCGGTTCACAAAAAAGAAAACATCACTAGCGAATTCACAAACAAGTTTCAAAATTGATCACACGCGAACAACGCCCACACATATTTACAATCAAAACTTGAGAGCACCTTCGCTCTTCGTATTTTTTCTCGTTGCTGATAAACTACAACAATACATGATACAAATTTCCATAAAATTATTCTGCACAAATGGGAAGAAACAGCTAAACCCACCAAATATTATGGAGTATGTAAGTTTATATAAAATCTTATTACTTGTTATAATTTTAAGTTATCTCCTTAATATGTTAGTCATTGTCTCCTTTATTTGGCGGTTTATAAATTTCCGTTTCAAAATGTCTTCTTCTTTTCCAAGTCAGCAAATCAACAACAAACGATTAAGTGTGTTGACTAAAACAGATTGAAATTGAAATATTTCAATGTGTATGAAGCAGCAATGTCTTCATATGCTATGAGACAAGACATTTTGCTTCATTCCATTTGTGGAATGTGAATAAACACAAGCAACTCAAAGTTTTAGCTATAACGGAACTTTATGATTTTCTTTTATTTGAATCATATAGCTTCCACAATAGCAGGAATATATATGAAAAATATCTAAAGGGAAGTGACTTTGGCTTTGAAGCAGGGCAAGCTGTATTAGGAATTTGATAAATTTCTTTATAGCTAACTTTCTGTGAGAGATATATTTCATATGTAAATTGTGCTATGATACAAAATATGTTTTGATATAAAGCAGGCTATGATATAAAATATCTGATGGTGTTTACAAATACAAATTTTTTGCTAGAAAATTGTATTAATTCGATTTTGCTCCATTCCGTTATTGCATTTCCGCAAGAAACAAATTCAAATGCCCTCATGCTACTCGCATAGGCAAATTTTTAACTGATCTCTGCAACCTTTAAATTTTGTAGTTTAATTACCTTTTTCAACTTTCTTTATGTGTATATAGACCAACTTTTAACCGTATATACAATTCACTTTATACACACTGAAAAATCAAATTAAAGCAAAGAAATTATTTTAATTGCAACAACCATACATACTATAAATCGATTGAAGTGTTAAGACAGCTCGTAAGTCTTTTACTATATGTCTTCTTAACATATTTTCGCAATATATATTGCTCCTGAGGGCTAGGAAAAACATGTCAGGCAAACCTGTTTTGATGGTGGACTTTCTACACTCGAGTTTGATCGTTCTGTGATTATTGGATACTGAAAGATTTGCATATCTTATTGCAAAAAAAGGACTACTTTTCCTTTAAAATTTTTGTAGAATTTTTTTGATTGGACGTATAAGCCACACTCCTCGTTGGCCCAACAAACCAAAAAAGGAAATAAATAAAGAGAACGAAGTCGCCGGTGGTCAGCAAACCCGATGTGATGGCAAATTTTTCAAAGGTGCTGAGAAGAGACGATTTTTTACTATCGGTGATAAATGAATGCTGTAGTTCAGTTTATAGTCTTTGGTGCTTGAGTATCGGAACCTGGCACTCACATATTTTGATAACAAATCAGTGACAAAATCACATCTAAAGTAAGCATCAAACTGGAATATAAAACATGAAGATCCATAAATGTTTCCTAAGCAACATTAAGAAAAGTTTTGCAAAGTGTATTTATTGACCTTAGAAAGGCAGGATTAGACAACAACTGACAGAAATTGTTGCTTAAAATATGAATGAAATAAAGCTTCAAATGTTTGGTCTTCGGTACGTATGCATCAGTATAGTTTAAGAGAGTTTTCTTATGTATGGCGATCTAGGAAACGTTCATATTCGGTTGTCAAATTGACCTATTGAAGGTCATAAGACCTATCATAAAATAACGTAAACAAATACAAAAAATGCAATAAATAATTAAAAGCTTGCGAGCGTTTCTCTTAAAGTTCATTTACTTCTGATTCATTTCGAGCGTCTCAAGAGATTTAAGGAAAGCAGATACAATTGAAGAGTAAACGAGAGAGAAAGAGAGAGAGAGAGAGGTATCTTTTGTACGAACATTTGTTAATTCATTTTAAGCCGGTTTATTTGTTTTCGGCCAAGACTTAAAGATTCAGTCAAGAGCTTTTTTTGTTTTCTCCTCATCTTCGGAGTCGTTTTCAACTACCGTTGGAGCTTTTATCGATGAGCGATAAGCACATCTCAGACTTTGCTCTTTTACGGATATATGCGGTTATCGCATATCCAATAATTAGTCGCAGTGTGTACGCTGGAAAGAGCGCAAGCGCAAGTAACGGAGTTGGGAAAAAGAAATAAGAAGACGTTTAACGGAAAATTTCAGCTTTTTTTTTTTTTAGTGCGAAAAAGAAAAATAAAAAACAAATTGATTACAAAAAAGAAAAAAAAATTGATCGGTGTGAGGGTATAACTGCGCGAATGTTTTTAGATATGCACAGCATTCAGGTGTGCATACGCTTCGTTATGGCATAATATACAGTTACAACAACTGTTTCTATTTGATGTTAAGTGTGTGTGCTTTCGAACATAAAATTTTTTTGTTTTTTTTTTGTTTTTATTTATTATTACTTATGATCAATCGTTTAATCGTTCTATGCCATAGCAGTAAAAATTGAAAAATGCTTGAAATGACAATAACTTGATTGTGTGTGTAAATGCAATTTGGCTTATTTATGAAAAAAACAACAAAGAAAAACCATAACAAAAATTAATTAAAAGAAAAATGAATCTTATTTTATATGTATATATATATATATATATATGTATGTATGTATAAATGTAAGTTTGTTAACATATTGCTATAAAATCTATTATGTATGATTTAAACCATTCACGAATGCATTGCCACCGATGCAGAAATTTCAAAACAAAAGCGTAAATGTTTTCTGATCTGGAAAGAACAACAAATAATACACAAATAATTTCATAGCATATCGAGAGTTGTATTATATATGCATGTATGTATGTATATATTTATTTATGCATATACAGTTAGTTGTGTGAGTTGTGTGTTATATGCAATAAGTGATTTGGAATTAGAACAACCCCTACACAATTACATTTTTTAAATATGAAGTGATTTTGTTTATTAAAACTTGCATCAAGAACAACAAGAATAACAAAAAAGAACATCAACAATAACAGCAAGCGATATCTAGCGTGATTGCGATATGTACACATGTACGTATATGAAAATGTTGAAATCTTTGATGAAACAACAATAATTATACAAACTTGTGCCGTGAACGAATCATGTCATCTTTCGTATTCTTTTATAATAATTTCCTAACACATGCATAGGAAAACATGGGTTCGCTCTGTGACACAGCAGTCTTCTAAATCTTATTTCACTTTAACATGGTGAGTCAAAAAATGCTTTTATTCTCTATTGCTTGTGCCCATCAACGAAGAATTAGCAGTGTATTCATTTTGTCGAAACGTTCACAACGCCCCGAAAGAAGCCTCCACTGAGTATATATATATATATAATCTTGACAAGGATCAAGTTTGTCGATCTGTCCGTCGGTCCTTTCTGCGTAATGTCTGTCGTAAATATTCGCTTGGCAGGCAAAAATCAAATTTGGCAGAAACATAGGAAGTTCCTGTACGCAGGTTTGTATTGAAAATGGGTGTAATTGGTCGAAGGACACGCCTACAGTACCGAGTAAACTGGAAACAGCTCTGTTTTTTAGAAGGAATAAAAAATTGGTCTTTTGTCCATTACTCATAAGTTACAACAGATAAATGTACAAAAATTTGAACGGGTCTTGTTGTAGTACCTGAAATTGATCACGCCCATAACCTTTATATCATTTAGAAGCAAGTGTCAAACACTCTTTATAGTATGTAAATTCTTGGCCAGTTTTAAAATCGGAATGCCCCGCTGTTCGTCTGTCCATCTGTCCGAACTGAGTAATTGTCCTGTTCGGAAAAACGAAGGCATCGTCTATAAATTTGAACCGGTCAAGGTACACGCTCACAACGCCCACGCGCCTGTCTATGCTTTCTGTGTTTTTCGCTTGGCATTCATAAAGTGCAACACATACACCATATAAATTTGGCCGTTTATTCTGAAAATCGGCAAAAATCAGCCCCGCCTACGCAATATTGCGGAGTATGAAAATCTAGTCTCTTTCAGGATATCGGCGATTCGGTCACGATCGAATATAATTTTCTTACTTATTATGATTGAAGATTTATTACCGTCAAACAATTATAAATCTATTACGGATGTGTAGGTTTCTTCGACTCTGTACAATAATAAGCGAGTTCGTGGTTTCCTTTGAACATCTACACATCCATTTCGATTGTAGAATCGTCGTAAGTGAGTAAATAAACGGTAAGAATATAAACTAAACTCACTTAGAAATGCTTAATGCATTTATGCATATCAGTTGTATCCGTTTATTCGAATACTATTATGGTGCGTTTCGAATTTTAATTAAGTTGGGCAGGCAACCAAGCAGAATAATATTTTAAATCTTCTTGGCAAGAAACGTGAATATAAAAAGTGAAAATAGTCGTTTTCAACTCGTTAGAATTACGAAGATAACGAAAACACGTTTATAACGAACACATTTTAACGAATAAATTTCATGTTAATATCTTCGAAGGTGCAATTAGCGGCTGTTGACTTTTATATAGCCTACAGTCACTATAGTCACTAAGACTTGGTCCCCCTCATCATACGCACATATTAGAAGAACACGGAACAACAATGGAGAGCGGAGTATACATAGGTTGCTTAAGAAAATTTTTCCATTTCACAAATTTCTACACAAGATAATTAAATTGAATGCGCTTAAGCGTGTTGAAATGCACATTAAATGCTTTTAATAGCTTACCTTCCATATATTATGACATTTATTTATAATTATCTCGAGCAGTATGTGCGAAAACAACACCAATGAAATAAACCACAAAAGATATTATTGAACGTGGTAGTTACCTGGTATCACGTTTAATTAGCACGTGCTTTACAAACAACAGATATATATATATGTAGAGTTGTTGAGAAGGCAAGCAGACGCGTAGACAAAAGGCGAGAAAAATGTAATCCCAAGAAGAGTAAGATTTGTAAATCATTCCTCATCTGTCTCATTACTATTCTTCTTATTTCTTAAGCAAAAGTATTTCCTGCTAAGCTTACGTCTTTAAGGATTTGGGGTTTGAAAAATTCAAACTTTTTTCTTAATGGTGGCCAGGGTGGGATGGAATTGTAGATGGAGAAGGGTGGAAGGAGGGAAGGTAAGAAACATATTTTGAAAAATTCGCCGTCATTTTAGTTGACTTAATCGTCCTATCAAGTTTTGTGAAGGGAAGATAGCCTCTCAACATAGCTCACCTTTCTGGAGGGTTATGTCTTTGCTAAGTTACAATTTACAGCGACTAACTTCACGCCAATAAAGTATTGCATCATTTTAAAGAGATTAACTCTTTGGCACCTGGTAAAGCGCAATAACATGCACTCAAGAAAACCTAATAGCTTGAGTGAGTGCCGGGCTTTGCAAATTGTTTTCCGTATACGTATCCAAAGAAGGTATAACTTAAAGCTGTGGGACTATTTGGTGTTTGACAGTCACATGTCGGGAGTAGAAATTAGTTCGGTACTTTTTTTTTTTGGCCAAAAATGTATTTATTTCAGAACAAAATCAATGCATTGATTAATCAAATTATTATTCATCGCTGGCGACAGGTTTTCGCCACTTTTCAGACAATCTTCGAACACCATCTCAAAAAAACATCTCATCTTTCGAAATTGTCCCCCCCAAAAAGAACCCATATTTGGGTGGTAACGTCATAAGAATCAAAGCTCACTTCAAGCCAACAATAAAGTAGCCATTGAAACCCGTGTTAATCGAAAATCGTCATATCTTCTGATAACAATGGGGAAGATAGGACACTTCAGGTTACAGTTACAAACATTTTCTGAGCGAGTTTTGCTATATGTCGGCTCCATAGTCTTTTATGCGGTAAACTCACGATATAATAACTTTTCGCATGTTACGTTTATTTTTTCATTGCAATTGGATTAATTATTCTTGGTAGCGTTCTTAGGTGATGGAAGCTCCCGCTATACGCAAATCCACAAGTTAGTTCCTAAAAGCCTTGGCCTTTCCTTTGTCTGTGGGAATTTGGCGAAGAATGACTTTTTCATATAAGCAGTTATCGTCTTTAACATATACGCAAAAACTTGAGCTGTCCCGCTGCAGTCCACGCAACATAGCTCTTGGGATCTTTAAATAAGTCGGATCCTGTGTTAAAAAACCAAAAACCCTATAACAGTCACGTTTCCGGTTTCATTCGTATAGAAGAAAGTGCCGAACCGTAATAGGTGCCAAGAAATCGACGCGAAAGAATGTCGAAAGTGTAAAAAAATATTATGCGGGTTAGGTGATCTGTTGAACTATTGATGGTGAAGCTGAATATTCTTGGCGTTCACACTAATATGTCGGCCCTTCTGAGTTCATTATTATTTTTGATTAGCAGTTGTTTGTTGTCTTCCTGAGTGGCGCTATTGTGCTTATCGTGATAATTAAAAAACTCTAGGCAGCAGGCCTCGAACGACCAGTTTGTCTTTTGGCGCGGATATCATATTTTGTCACGAAGATGAGAAAAATGTACGTCTAGCCGTGAATAATATTTTGAAGAAAGAAAGACTTTCGCTTCTGAGACTTCGTTTTATAGAATTCTGTTAAGAGCTTAACAGAGTTCTGTAAAAAAAATATGGTTTGTATCTTTGCTAGTTATATTTAAATATGACTTCACACCCTTCTGTCCTTCAAATAGAGCAACCAGTTTGAGCTTAGGTACACTCTGTTAATGAGTTTTTCTTTGCGCGGGGGTGTTCTGGCAGGATAGTAGATAGGGAAAGAGGAAATCACAGAGTGTTGTCTGTGTTTGGTCAGCCATTAAGGGATATTTCCCACATGTGCCGGCACGATGGTAGTTACAAAGTTTCATAGAGAGAGGCAGGGTCAAAGTCGTATAGTCAGAGTTTATTTTGATACCGCCCACAGAATATTTTACACTATTACCAAACGGAACTAACAGAATACATCGTTCATTTACCATAGCCATATAAAATGACTGTTATTGAGCGAGACCAATGAACACACTTTACATCGGGTGATGAGTAATTGAGCTTGATTGCTAGTTTTTTCGTTATTTTGTGCTCTGTAGGTTAAGCTTCCAACGATCGCTAAACTTAGTCTTATGTACTTAAAAAGCAATTAACTTGGAAAGGCAATAACTTCGATTGCTCTATTAACACAAGCACTTAGTCAATGCTAAAGCTAAAGCATTTTCTAAAGAATTTTCATTTTTTTTTTTAATGAGACTGAGAAAATGAGCTTCGAAATCAAAGTTGAAAGTCCATTTTCCAAATCTCAGGATAGTTTCCCTGTCTTACGTGCTGTAAAGATGTAAATCTTTTCAAATGTTTCTGTCTGTCTATACGTTGCTAGCTTTGCTATGGATTGTACAGGTAAGCTGCAAATGCTTTGCTTATTTTTGTTTGAAGATTCAAGATGAATTTCAAGGTTTACAGCTAGAGAACGCTTTCATAAATATTTTTGCTATTATTATGTATGTACGTATACTGCGATTCTTGTTGTGTAGTTTCAATTTAAGTTATAGCCAAGAAAATCTCTACATAAAATGCAAGAGAGAGAGAAAGAGAGAATGAGAGGGAGAGTGAGGGGAAGGGGGAGAAGTACGACGAGAGAGAAAGAGAGTGAGTTAATTTGCTTCTCACCTATAGTTGCATATAGCCCCTGAAACCAGGTAAACGTTAGCTACACCACACTGTCACATTAGTAAGCTTTTGCGCATTCTTTCTTCAATGCGAAGAAGATGTAATTACCTCATGCTTCGCATTAAGATGAATGAAGACTTTAAAGTACCGCAATTAAATTTTATATTGGCGCTGATTGGTTAACTTCTCTACAAAAGCGAATTTAAATTTTTGCTAATTTCAACATCAAGTTTCAGATAATGGAAATGATTTGTAAGATTCCCAGCGAGCGGCAAACAATGCCAAAACATGTACAGCTGAATATTAGTCTGTTTAAGTAACATGAAATAACAAGCAGAGACTTTATCGTGGGCGACGGCCCGCTATTAGATACTCTACCCCAAGTTGTTTAATACACTCACTCAAAATAGGTCGTTATAAAGGCAGTGCCTGAAAAAGTGGTCTCATCCGAACCATTGTCAATAGTGTTTATCCTTGGATTAAGAGATGTATGCGTACCAAATTTCATCAAAATATAAACACAAGAATACTAGACGGACAGACAACCACACCTCATGAATACCTGTACAGTGCTGTAGTGTATTTAATAGTGGGCTGTGGCCCACTATAGTTCTTCTATTTGTTTTTATTGAAATAATTTTATATTCTCGAGTTAACATTAACAAAATTCGTTGCACCCTCGTCGCAAAAATACGCGGATTAACATAGATTCGTAACCCTAATCTTGTCTTACGTTCATCATATCTAATCTTCCCATGAATCGTACCAGGATGTGAGTCTCAGTCACTTAGGTGAATCCGTTTCAAGTCCTTCTGCGAAAATTTAATACATCCTTATACTGAAACTGAACTGAGGTTTAAAAACGCAAGTTTTCTTGCATATGCAAACAATGGAAATGCTACCCATAAAATGGGAGCTCACTGTCTATATTTACTTAAGTTTCAACTAAGGTTCGAGTTAACCATATGTTATCAATAATTGCTCCTATGAATTCATTAGATTTGAATGCGATGGCGTTTTCTATAATATTCAATGCTAGAGTATTCATGTATAGTTGCTTATGTTTACGCATAGATACCCAAGTGTTTGTATTTAAAATTCAAGTATTGTTCAAATACTGGTTTCGCATTGTATTCGTAAGCGGTAATAATAAATATGAATGCGCAATTCGTCAAGTAGAAGTCCTGTTAATGTATAATTATTTATATTTCAAAACTGTCGCTTGAATGATTCGCATACAAATCGGTCGGTCATTCATAACGTATTGAAACGTCTCGTCTGGTGAAATTCGAAATTATAATTATTGTGCTATTAAGTGCGCCTCCGCGGTGAATCGGTCAATACAAAAGAGAATGAAAGAGTCTTGATAGGCTTGATTGGCATTAAATGTTGCTCTTATGTCGCTTTTCTCCAATTTTCCAATTTTCGCCATTGTTTCGCAATGAAAGCAAGTAAACTTCAAACGGGGCTTGGGAAAACTGCTTGATTAATGTTGAGGTTATGTCTGATCTCTGCAGGCATTAAATTCTGAGTAAATTCAAAACCTAACATAAGGGATCCTGAAATAGTTAATCATTCAATGTTACATTCAATCTCTATAGACATTAGTGGCCTGACTAAATAAGACCACTGAAACTACTGAGAATTCCCGGATTCATATCTCAAGAGCGGTGGAGTTCATTTCGATCAGGGCTAGGGTGAGTGCTTGCTTGGTGAAGACATAATATTGCCCCACTAGACTGCGGCCACCACTTCGGTGTGCCTTTTTCCGTTACCGTGTTACACGAGTAGGTGCTGTCCCCTGAGTGATTTCTTATTATACCCAATACCACCTGTGTGATGCAAGAATATATTTAGTTTATGCGGATACATGCAACGCCCAGAAGCGGTGGGTAGATGCACCGATCACTTTGTGAATCAAAATTGAGGTTATGTTTAATTTTAGTTAAATTTGTAGCGAATATCGTTTAAATTTCGCAAGAGAAATATATCGTAATAGTTGCAATTGCGTTAAAGCGAACAGAGTCGACACACTTCATTGGTTAGTTAATGTTGAGAGTATTTTCGAATTCTTTGCGTGTCGAACAACAGCAATTGGTTGTAATTGACTAAGGCATTGATTTGGTTGAAGATTAGCTTAGTGATCAAAGTTTTCACAATCAATGAATAGAAGAATAATTAAGTGACTTAAGGTGGGGTTCCATTCATATGTTGTTCGCATAAATAGATAAAAAAAAAAAGAAAATCACTTATGCGATTCTCTTCCTACGCATTGTATACACCTTAGTGAGTTTCGAACGAGTTTTCGGATTTTTGAACACGCAAAAGTGAAATGCAATGAAAATCTTTGTTTTATTTATGCATTTATGTACGTCTTGGAATTCAATGAATATTTTCTTAAAATGCCTTCACGAATTTCAGCTTTCACTTACTTCTTCTCTTACTTCGTATGTCTAGTGTAAGCTTGAAGGGCTTGAAGGCAACCACACGAATGACATCAATCAGAATCTCGGTAGAGAAGTTACGAGCTACTTAATGATAGCTATTCGCATAAATGCAAACCGTAATCTGATTTTTCTCTTTGTCAATGTTGAGCGTTATAGACGGAGTTGGCCTAAGCTAAACTCGTTTTAAAACCTAATCAAACAAATATGTAATCTTTTGTTTATTGACACCTAACCTCTAATATATTTCCCAAGCATTCCTTTTACCTAGCAGTGTTGCGATTTAAAGATTCGATTAAAGCTAAACTTGCTTTAGTGCTGCTATTCTCTTTCATTGGTGTGTTTATCGCGATTATTCACTGCATGCAACTTGTTTTTATTATAGAATATGAACGTAAACTACAAGAGCGTCAGAATTTGAACACATCAACGTTTTTTCTTTCTTCTATGCTCTTCGTTTTCTTACCGTATGTGTTGCAATACTCTAAAGCATTTTTTCTTTTTTGTTAGGAGAATTTGTGGCTATTGTTGTTAATGTGACTGTTGACTTTAAGCTTAGAATATAAATGCATTTTTCAAATATTTTTATAAAATTACAGCCAATAACGAAACAAATAAAAAAAATACTTGATTTTAATAAACAGATTTTTCTTTTCTTCTTTTTATACACTTTTTTTCATTTATTTATTTATTTATTTTTTATACTTTTTTGTTAGTCAAGGTTATTTGTGATCATGAGTAATGATATATATAAATATATATATATATAGCGACATGTATGTAAAAGCATTGGTTGCTTTAAAATCTAAAATTTTTTTAATACTTCTCCAACTCTACTGCAATGTGGCGGTATACTTATTTCAACATTACGCTTTCAGCATTACGTACACATGGTGCATGCATTGCACAACCCCGTACGGTGCTGTACCCACGTTGTTTATTTTCATAATGTATGTAACACCGAAAAGGAAACTCCGGAGATTCTATACCGTATATATATTCTCGATCCGCGTGAAGTTCTGAACTGATATCGAAAACATACCGATGTCAAATTTCCTAGAGGCATTGGAAGTTTTTGCATGCAGGTTGGTGTTGACAATGGGCTAAATCGGTCAGGGCGGGTGGAAGCCCGTAGGGTATGCGGCGTATATTTTGGCCTTTCTTTTCAATTAAATCATCTATCCATATGTTTTTTCCATCCTTGTGGTACTGGAGTATATTAAGTTTGTGTGGTTGTATGCAATATCTAGAAAAAGTTGAAGTAGACCACTCAGCTTTCATTATACCGATCGTTTCAGAATCATCCTTTATGCCGATTTAATTTTGTCCGTCCGTCTGTCCGTCATGTTTCTTTTTCATTTTGATGAAATTCAGTTGACTGACGCGTTTAGGTCCCAGGACAATTGCCAATCGAAATGGCTCGGATCGAATCACTTTCTCGACCACTTCCCATATAACGCACAAATAAAATTTGTGACGAAGTTTGAAAGAAATAATGTGCACTGAGCAAGCACGAGGCGTCGTTTACGAACAAACTTTAAAAATTTAAAAGCTATTTAAAAAACTGCAATAACAAAAAAAACTGTTAGACAATGATAAAAATATCCGCTTGAATTTTAAGTCAAACATTTCTTAAAGTTAAATAACCTCACAGTTTAAATGGAGTTTTTTTTAATGTAACTTGAATTGCTTCTACGCCTATCTATACATGAAAATCTTTTAAATTAAATTATTATAATCATGTTTCACTTAAGTAAGTTGGAAGAAATTTATATTAAAGTTTAGATAGGTTATGTGACGAAAGCATTTCTAAGCGTAAAGGAGAAGAGTTTGTTGTTAAAAGATTTCATCATCAACTCGAATATGATTTCTATGCAGTATTTTATTGGTTTGTTTGTTTATTCATTAACTCCACTACAACGCTTGAATGGAACTTCTACGCATCTTAAGTCACGTTCTAATTAATGCCGTTTGATATATACGTATATTACTTAGTTGAATAAATTTCTTTCGTTTCATTCACTATTTCATTTTATGCTGCATTTCGCTTTTCTCCACAATGCAATGAAAATGCAGGCATGACAGGTAGGAAAATTTAAAAATCATTAGTTCATTCATAGTTTTTTTCTTTGCTGCTTTCAAAATACTTTAAATTTTTGCTGGTGCTGCTGCTGCCGCGAGTACTAAAGGCTTCTGACATACGTGCTCTGTCTGAGCCAATGTGTGAGGGCAAAAGTCATGTTTTCAAGGTTAAAGGCAAGGAAAGTGCTTAGAAGAAGCTGAAAAGGTTTGACGAGTGCTACGAGTGCATACTGAACTGAAACTCTTAAAGGTGTACTGAAAAATTCTCAAAGTGAAAAGATGGCAACAGTGACGGAAAAGCAGAGACTTTGGTTGTAGTGATGACCAAATCGCCTCTCATTTTTCATGTGAGTTGTAAGTGCTCACATTTTAGTTCCATGCTCACATCGAAATGCTTTATTATGCTATGCTGTATATAGTTAAGAAAATCGCATATTTGATCAAATGAATCTGAACAACTGCCTTGGAAATCCAATGGGAGATCCAAAGAAAAAATTTAAGAGTAAAGTCATGCAGTTGAGGATTAAAAAAAGCGAAAATCTGTCATGTAAGAAAACTAAAAAACAATTCTAACAAAACGTGGCATTCGTCACTCGTTACAGAAAGTTTTCATGCAAGATATTTGCTCAAGTCATGGTGCTCAAGTTTGGCCGAGAAGGTAAGAGTCGCGACTATCGAATCGGTGTTCGCTGGTTCAACTCACTGTACGGTTACGCAAATACATATTGACCGCACTGAGAAGTCTGTTTGCGTTCTCTAGTTAATAAAGTCGAGGATCGAACTTGTTGTAGGAACGTGTATTGATCTTGCGAATAGACAACATATAAAATATCCAGACTCGTGCAATGACTTGTAATGTCAAGCCATTTTTCTTGAAATTTCTTTGTCGATGGATATTTGAAAAAGCACTATAATGGGCGAGTCACAGGGAGCACTGATAGTCAGGTCGTACCAGTATTGTCGAAGATTAAAGGGGAAAGAAATTTCCTTGCAAAGATCCCCTGCAGAGCGCTGAACTAAATCCACTTCTTTAAAGTATCAAATGTTCAACTTTGCCCGAAATGCTGTTCCTCACAACAGTAGAACTCATAATCGTGTCGTATTGCCGCTAATCGTGAAATCCACCGGCCGTACATTCCACTCTACCAAACGGAGATTTGTAGTCAGCTTATGATCAACAGTTGCAATGATCAACATGCTTCTCCATAGATTCTTTTAATATGTGTTTGCCAGCAGGTTGACTGATTAAAAAAGGGATGAAAAAAAAAAAATTTAGATAAGAGCGGGTTGCTATTACGCATGAAAGCGGTATGGTCTTGGGCACTACAGAAAAGATTGTCGCTGCCAATACTGCTCAACTATTGTTAGATTTCAAGCTAATTGTCGCATATTTTTATCAAGCAAATCACACGCCTAGCCTTGAGTCTAACTTTTCTGGAATGTTAGCAAATATCTCATAAGCAAAACTTTGCCGAAATTGATCGATATAATCACTTTTTATGCCCTACAGTGTCATCTTTATTCACAGCTTCCTGTGTCTGTCTATTTGTCCGTCTTGTATTCCTGTGTTCAGATTACATCTTGCAATTTTAGTACACTGCTGTGCTTAATCTTTTGTGTCCGTCTGTCCGCCTTGTTTTCCTGTGTTCAACTTACAGATCGCAATTTTAGTACACAGAGGTGTTTTTTTCCCAAGGACGAAAGCTACTTGAAAGAGACGGATTGGACCACTTTTCCACCATCCCTTCCACATTAAGCCTTATTTGATAAATCGTTGTATGGACAAGTGTAGGGTGTCGTAAGAGGGACCTTGATCCGCTATAGTGCTTTTACTTTTTTTAATTTAAAAATTGCTTTCATTTAGCGCAAGAGTGAAATTAAGCGAAGATAAGTACTTAGTATAGTATTGTGTATGGTATAATTCATAGGTAAGTGTGATGGCGCGGCTTGGTTTCTCAACAAAAACGCGCGAGAACCTTTCAACAAGTAGTGCAGTGGAATGATGACTGATGTTAGGAAAAGAACTTCCCGAAGCGTAAGAGTAGCCCTCAAAAATTCATGGATCCTTTATGACACCGTGTGAAATTTCATCAAAAATTTGCTAAAAAACCTGTCGTATCTGTTCTCTTAGAATATCTTTCTCAATAACAAACTATGGAAGTAAATAATAATATGCTTTTATTTAGCATAGCATTTTAGTTTCTAGAGCATGCCAGCAGTGGCAGCAATGAAAGTTTCTATATAGGCTAACGTGCAAAATAAAATTAAAAAAAAAAAAAAAAATTATTGTAATTAATATTATTGTAAATAATAAACCCGATGCAATGCTTGTTTTGTTAAAGTGAACTTGTTCGCTTATTTAGTTCTTTATAGAAAACTTGATTTCATTGATATTTTTGATAAGAGGAAAGTCCGGTCGTTTTATGTAAAATAGGATGACGAGTTCAGCTCAAACAAATGGTGCAATGGTGTTGCACAACAGTCCGTTAAAGAACTGCTCAACTCTGTGTGTGGAATTAAACACTAGCAATAACAACAACAACAACCACAACAAGTGAATAACACAAATTACTTGTAAACTATCGCAAGTCATTTTTCGAATCTCTTGATTCAACAAACCATTGCTGGTATTTACCATGTGAAGTGGAGTAATTATTGGTTAGTAGCCGCATGGCAAGGCACGACTGATGGCTGAACGTGAAAATATGTAAAAATAAAAATTTCATATGGAGAGGGCGTGACAATTAGCTCAACTTAAACTGGTCGATCTTGATCTTAGTTATTGCAAAAGTGAGTTGAATTTCAAGCGTACGCACAAGTTTTTGGGAAATGTTTTTTTTTTTGTTTTGCGAAACGGAAATCATTTGTTTTATAAGGCATAAAAGGAATAGTGCGCACAGTTGTTTTTATTTTTATTTTTGGTAAATCTATTACAGCATCATTACGTTCAGTATGAAGTTTCCAGTCAGGCGACCAATTTTATTCATTGATTTAAGGCCATAAAAGGCAAATGCAAAAATATTTTAAATTTCTGTTCATCAAATACAGAAAAAACAAGGAAAAGCTTAAAGAAAGTTAAAGGAACTTTGGTCGTAGGTATAGTGAGTGCTCAGTCGATGAACGTGTGACACTTACCGATTGAACATGCACCCACTAGGCTGCGCTCTCTCCCCCTCTCTTTCTCCCTTTCCCAAATTTGTATCTGCCCGTCACCGTGTTACTCGCCTAGAGGATACTCTCTGACACACTCACAATATAGTCGGCTACGGCCCATCAATAAATACCGTACATCGTCCTACAGTTATTCACATAAATATTTTTCAAAATAAAGCTTTTCATAAGGGAAGCGGTGAAAAAAGTGGTTGCATCCGAACAATTTTCAATAGCATTCGGCCTTGAGCTCAAACACGGCAGTACAACGAATTTCAATCAAAACATCTCAAAAATTGCCATCTGCCGTTTGGAGACAAGAAACAAGACACATATACAAACAGGCAAGCTTTGGAAGCTAATTCCGAATCGATCGATATAATAAAAGGTGGATGTATCTCAAGTCCTTCTGGGTGTTGCCTGCATATGCACAAACTTAATACATGTAGGGTGTGTCTCTTTTGTCGAATTCATTCATAACGACATAACATTGAATCATCTTTTCGGTCAAGCAACACCGATCGTTTCGATTCAATCGGTCGACTACAGCCTTGACTTGACCGATCAGGCAAAGTGCAAAAGCATTTTAGAGATCTTCACAAACTAAACGCTGTAAATCACATCTTACAAACTGTCTGTTTCACTGCCTACAGTTTTCCCGTGCATCGTGCATATAGTACAAGCTTACAATGCGGTTATCGTAAAAAGCGAAATATATCTAAAATCATTTTTTTTGTCTGTACTCTGTACACATGCGACAAGCATGCGCATAACCAAGTAACCAAGCCTATAAAGATGGATAATGCACCTAACAGAGAGAGAGAGAGAATGTGTATAAAATTTTCTCTATTCTTTTACTAACTTAAGAAATTTGCCAAGAACGTGGGAACTGAGAAAATGAAAATCTTTGACTTAAGGATGCCTTTCGAGATGAGATAATACAAATGATAATGTATTAGTAATTTCTAGCTTAGTTGTCCGCTGTCTGTCTACCCACATTGAATGGATTAGAGCGATAGACAAGCTTTTCTATATTTTTTTTAGCTTTGAACTATGATCCAAATATGAATTACTCTCCGCTTAATTTCCACATATTGTCACTGTATATGGGTTAAGAAACTCGTTTAAATTGCTAAGCACTAGCACAGATAAATGCTGCTGTTAGTCATTTTTTAAGGCTAGATGAGTATAACACTCAAGATCAAGAATCAAACAAATTGTAAATAAATGATGATATAACAAAAAAACATGTTCAACATGTAAATAAACTGGAATTGAACGCCATCAGGCGTTACAAAAACGATATTCTCTCCAAAAAAAAAGAAAAAATCGTAAACGAATATTATTACTTGACCTTATATTTCAAGTATTCTGTTATATTCACACTTAGATCAACGATCGACAAAAAAAGCATTTGCACGAAAAATTTTCTGACTGCGATTGAGAAACGAAAGCATTTTAAAACAAAGAAAGTTTAGAAAGTAATGAAATAATTGTTGATTTATACATTATCGACTGGTATTAACCTCAGTATTTGCAAAGCTAAACATTTCTCTTTGTCTTTGTTTTGTTTTTACACTTGAAATACACTTGAAAGATTACAAGGAACGAAAGATAAAAATCATTTAACACCTTCACAGGCAATGACAAGTAGGCAATGATCTACGAAAAAATTGTTTTTAAATGCAAGACAAATTTATAGATTATAGTAAAATATTCAAGGAAGCAGTTGAGTGCTTGAAAAATATTAAAAAATGTAAACAACGCAGTTACTCTTGCAAGGCAAGTCTAATATAAGCGGCTCTCCAGGTAGCAGTGTAGCTGATGCAGATTTCAACGTCGCGTAGAATTTGTTGCACTTGCAACCCTGTAGCGGTTCTACGGCGATTTTTGGCGGTAGTCGAGAATAAAGTCGGTGATGCATGAGAGAGATGCTTACACTTTGGTTCTTATTGTCATGGAGTCCCACATATGGGTATATAGGTATATAGGTAAGGTGGGGCGTAGAGTAGCTCAGAGCATATAATCAGCCCATCCGGTAGGCAAGTCTCGATATTCTCTCTGCTTTCATAAGCGTTTTATGCATGTGTACATTTTAAGTGCAAGCGTCTGTGGACGAGAAGACTCTGTTGGCTTATTTATCGGGTATTTCAGCATTTTTTACGAGAGTATCCTCCAACCTATTTAGACCTATGGCATGCAACTGCTGGAAACAGCCAATAACTCCAATATCAAGCTAAGATTGTTCTTCTTATTGTTAATGCCCAGCATAATGCATAATAAGGAAAGAATCATTTTAATCAATAAAGAAGGAAAACGAATCCTCTGCAAAGTTGACGTTTGTTTGTCTCTCTTGAGCGAAATGTGGCAAGAAACTACCTAATAAGTGAAAATCTGCATAGTATTCATTAGAGAATACTTTATGCCGTCATTTTTTAGTTTTTAGATTTGTTCCTCTCTGCTCTGTGTCTCTTATTTTACTCTGCGACACTAGTAGACTAATTCTACTTTTTACACATTTCGTCAAAACGTTGGGAACATTCGAAAGAAATCTTTCGAGATACTGTTAAGTATGTACTATTGCCCCTCTGCTCTTTTGTCTGTTTGTGCACCTGTCCGTCACTGGGGATATATTCATGCTGTGAAAACGTCGGTAACACTCGGAAGAAAACTTCAGAGATCCTATTAAGTGTATATATTCTAGGTCTGTCTGTCCGCCTGTCCGTCAGTTGGAATACATCTATTTTGCATTTTAAAGGCAGCTTCGTAGACCCTCTTAAGTGCATATTTTTGTAATCTGTGGCAAATTATAATACGAATCGATCTAAGCATGTCCAGCATACCTGTGCACCTGTTCACCTTTGAGTCTGGGCATCCATTCAATTGTCTTTCTGTCCGCTTGATGTCGGTTTGACTGTCTGTCCACCCGTCGGTTGGTATAATATCCGTGGTAAATATTCTCCGTAAAACGTAGATATCGGGTTCAAATTCGCCAACAACTTTGGAAAATCTCGCAGGAAGATTTGTATTGAAAGGATACGCCTACAGTGTGCTTTTTTTGCTTACTATTTGCTAACGACAAGTGATGCAACCATTATTTCGATGGATAACTTTACAGCGTTTATGTAAAAGTGGAAAAAAAGTAGCCACGCCTGCCCAATTTCATACAACATGAAAATTGTTTTCATTTCGGCCGCAATCGTATATAATTTTTTCACTTATTAATTTTTTATTGCAAACATTAGTGCCAAAGTACTTTTCTTTCTCCTCTTCCCCCTTTCTTGCGAATTATTTATATCGTAACAAGTAATTTCAATATTATTTAAAATGAATGCCAGTAAGTGCGAAAATTTGCTTGTTAATTATTTGCTAAGTTATGTAATTTAAAAGGCAATACATAAATATGGATAAGTAAATTATTGGATAAGTAAATGATTGCGAGCGAATCAGTTAATCAAACAAAATGTTTCTTACATTTTTAAGTAACTCTAAGAAACATTTCAATTAAAGTTTATTTAGCTAAACTAACTATTTAGATAAACTAAACGTTATGCATTTTATTGACGCGATCGTGGACGCAGCTCAAATGCTGGGCATATATAGTAGAACCTTTCCTCCTTGTGTGCAAGTATGAAACGTAAAAAAGTTTTTGTAATGAAATGTTTAAGTGAGGAAGACGGTCAATAATTCCCAGCACTAAGTCGAAGGAGACTTTCTTTTCTTTTTAAAAATATGATTTCTTTCATTAGCATAGTCTTGTGCGAGGTTAACACAACTAACACTTCAATGCCCTTTCTATGAAACGATTCTCGATAGCCTGAAAAGGCTTGAGTTTGTTCAATAAATTCAGGTTTTAATTAAAATCGTTCCCACTGCAAAATTTTCTTGCTGTAATATTCTAGAGAAAGGGATTAGCTTGACATCTCTACCCTTTCCGAATAATAATTAAATTTTATTGTCTTATTGCGTAGATTATTTATTTTATATTTAAAACATTACATTATCGCTGATGCCATGAAATTAACATAACAAGTTGTCATTACAGTATGACAATCATTCACACAAACGGCTTAGAATAACAATTACTGAAAAGATTTTTATCGTATTCCAACTTAAATATGTGAGACTGTAGGGTGTAGGATGTAAGCGATATGCCGCAATAATTATAGCATTCTTCATTTCATTTTTTAATCAAATTTTACACAACTTTTCCTTTCCAAATAAAATCATTTGCCTAAAGGAAAATCATAAAAACTAAAGACTTAAGACACAAACCTCTCTATGGTTTTTACTAATTAAAAAGAAGTAAATAAATGAATAGACGAATAAAATTGGTTTACGAAACGCTTTTAATCACAAATTAACAAATCGAATTAACTGAGAAACTAATAATGAGTGGTCTTCAAGCATGCTTGCCAGTTATGTTTCGGTTCCTCTACCAAGAAAATCAAGTGGAAAAAAAAGGAAAGAAATAAACTCACGCACATTTCATATATGTATATATATATGTTCAAAATTTCAAAAATCTATGTAAGAAAACCAAAAAGAAATCGAAATCGAAATTTAACAAAAGATTAAAACTTTCACTCGTATAGATTACACATAAGTGTTTACACTTCCATACAATTATTGATTTACCAATAGCGATATATCATATATACGTATATACGTGAATACACATGTACATTTTGAATATAAATGTGTGCTCATTTCTAATGTTCAGATTAAATATTTTAATAGCAATAATCACTTACGTCAATATCCACTGAAATTAATGATTGAATAACTAACTGTGCCAAGTGTGCGACCGCATAATTTAATTTTTATTTTATACATCATTATGCTTCACGTCGAGTCTCTCCTACCTGTTTTAAGCTCTCTAATGTTTATCACAAAAAAAAAAAGAAAAAAAAAAACCCGAATTATAGATGAACGCTACGCTAAGAACATTTCCTAATGAACTTGAGATAGAGAATTAGTTCCAGAATTAATTAGATAATTAAAACATAAATACAAAAGAATTTCTTTGTTTTCCGATTCTTTTATTAGAACACACCAGACCGTCTATGTTTTGGGCGCCCTACAGCCGAGCTTGACGACTAAATTCACTAAACTTGAAGGTAACTAGAAAGGCTTAACACGATATCTAAAAGGATAGTAAGCCCCTATAATTTTGTCTTTATATTGCAACAGCGGAATATTGCGAATTGTTGTTGTATTTGTTTTTAGTAGCGTGATGCCTTCACTTTTTTTCATTATCAACTTCAAAAGACCGAGAAATCAATTTAAGAAAACTATGCGAAAATTTTAGGCGTCACAACCTATTGCGTAATCACTCTTTACATCACTTGTGGTGCAGGGTATATTAAGTTCGTGCGGAGGTAAACAACAACAAAATCTTGCCGAATTTAGATTAGGGATCTAATGAAAAATAAAGTTGTAGATGATGAAAGCTGCTCCTGCGTAAGTCAACTATTTGGATTAAGTAGAACTATTTTTTAGACCGCACCATATACAGGGTATTTCACGAAAGCAAGACCTGCTAAGGCGGCAAAGGTTGTGTTATGATTTGTTATGACGTATGCAACGGGAACCAATGAGGTCTTTGACAAGTGAACTAAGTTTCCTAAATTTAGACCACGTTGACGCTTGAGTATTCTGCAATATGACGGTTTTTATGAAATTTATGCATCAGAACAATGTGTAACTCTTGGTGTAGTATTAAGAACATGAATGAATGGCTGTGTTAGGCGTAATAGTGTAGGGTATTTAATGGTCGGCCCTGCCGCTCTTTAACATTCTCATTTACTTGGGGATCTTTCAAATAGCTGGAAAATCGGGTTAGAGATTTTTTAAGACTAGAAACACACAGTGACACATTTTTTGGTCTTGAAGCAACATGAGAGATAGCTGAACTATTAGTCGTCCTTGACTTCTGCTTTCTGAAATATTCAATACGAATGTAGAGTTACTACTTACATAGAGTGACTAGTGAATTGAACTGAAGCGGAAATTACAACATAAGTCTTCTAGCAGCCGCACACAAATAACTAAAGAATTCTTATAACTTGGGAGACATTTTATGAAACATTGTTTTTTTTTTTTTTGAAACATTATTCATAAGTTTGCGTTTGCTTCTCACTGCTTATCATTTTGTTGTATTGTAATTGCTTTAGACAAGTGAAATAAATTCTTCAATTAAAATGAGATTTGTATTAAATTCATGCTTGACGTAAACTTTGTTATTGAAAACTTCCGATGCACTTTAGTGAACTGCTTAGTCAGATTAATTGATTGAATACTTTTGATAACTTAAGAGTAGCGTACAAAAATTGCGTATTTTTTCGCTAAGAATTAAAAAACAGCCCTTTTTTTATCCTTCATTGAAAATTTTGAAGGCCTTTTTTTTTTTTGATTAAAGTCTCGAATAAGTTCTGTTATAGGAATTCGCTTTAAATAATTAAATAAAAAATATTTAATTGAATTTAATTGATTTTTGATTAGTAACTTAATTTAAATTTTTTTTTTTTTGCCTTGTAAAACATCTTTGTTTTTTTTTTTTTTAAATCACAAAAAGTGGAAAGAAGAAGAATAATATCTAAAAAACTGCTCCGTGCTAGGTTTAATCCACAATCACAAGAATATGAAAGCGTAAATGAAGGCTAGAATCCATCCACGATCACCGAAATATGTATGTAAAGAATCCGCCCACAATTATCGCATTTTAATGATCCCAAGAATTCGAACTTACTGGACAAATGCTTTAAATGGACTCTAGGACTATACCACAATTACCAATACTAAGTTCGCCCATAACAGATGAATGCTTTGAAGAAATCCAAGGACTGGTCCAGGATTATCAAAGAACAAGAGAATTTATAAAAGTTTTTACGTCTACATATGGCGTGCCGCAAACTAGTACCTGCGGTACTATGTACCTAATGTATCAGTTGCTATCTGGTGTTTTTACTGAAACGTTTAACATTTTTGAACAAAACCTGCTTTAGAACATTTTGCCATTTGAGCGCGCTTTGTGTGTTGTTTGTAGTGATTTGAAAATTTGCTAAAAATGGATATAAAAAATATAAACTTAAGCTATCGTATATGGCGTTGAAACGTTTTTCTCCGTTTCTTCTTCAATCAAGTCATCGATCAGTTTACATGTGCATAATATATATATATATATATATATATATATATATAGTACAGATTATTCATTCGTAGTTGTTATAATTATTATAATTCGGTGATTCGGGTTAGTGATTGTTGATATTAAAAACTTTGGTTTAAATCGAGTATTATAGCTCTCTTGATACCAATTATTTTCGTCAGCGTATTTAAAAGCTATTGTAACTATAATATATTGTGGGTACGTAGGAGAACCTACTTTTATACGCTACTTCTTTGCAAAAAATCACATTCATGAAAATTTATACATACATTTATCTGTGTGTGTGTGTGCGCGTGTGTCTGTGTGTTTGTGTGTGTGTGTGTGTGTGTGTGTGTGTGTGTGTGTAATGAAAGACCTACATAAGTAAAAATTAGTACAATGAGACTTTGGCCTGATGTAATAATACACAAAGTAAGAGAATGATTTTCAGTTTGCCAAAAAAAGAAAAAAGCGAAAAAAAAACAAAAAGTATTGCTTGTGTTTTCGATTTGGCAACGTACTACAAATAACGTTACGGTAGTCGTTGTTTGTAAAATTTTACCATTTTTGTAGCGAAATAAAAAAACACACAATTCGCTTTGGTATTGCGGCAACGGCAAACAGGCAAACAGGCAAACAGGCATTCCAGTATACGCTCATAGCACAACAATCGAAAACAAAGAAATGCTTAAAACGCGTAAGTATTTTTTCTTTTAAAACAAAAAAGTCAAGAGCCAAAGGGGTGAGGGTAATTAAATAAACACTACTTGACTTGATTTGCACAATAAAATGTTTAAATCCTATGCACCCAAGAGTCAAAAGGTACACTAAAGTCGGTCAACGTCAGAACTTCGCAACTTTCTAATAGAGATTGCAGACAAGTTTGTGTTTTGCGTAAAGCAAAGGACAACTGAAGTCGCAGTGCTATCAGGCAACTTTTTTTTAAGACGGTAGTCAGTCAACAACTAAACACTCTTTCCCGCTTTTAAAAAATTGATTGAGATTCATTTCGATTGTCCAGGCGTCCTCCGCTTAACACGGTTAATTCGTATCGTGCCGTCTGGGTAATTAAACGAAATGTGGATGATGTTCATATAAAAACCTTTAAAATAATTTAAAGTATATATCTGGCGGGAATTTGATCGAGGCAAGCGCGATCTATAAATATTTCTATAAAAATTACAGACATATTTGTATTCATATGTTGGCGATGTTCACGATCGTTATTTTTTTTTTTTAATTTTTTTTGTTTTTTATTCTTCATTAGGTCTCTACCATAGAATTGTGAAGTGTATTGACCTTGAAGTCTTTTGATTTACAGACATATATACTGAAATGACATTGTAAACATTGGGCGATATAGAAAATGTTACGGACTAGACTTTGCAGTAAAGCTGGCTGACGTGGGTTCAAACCTCTGTGCGGTCGTAGCTATAGTGAGCGCTCAGTCAATAAAGACGTAACACTTACCGAGTGGTTATGTACTTGCTAGGTAGCGATCACTCTCCCTGTCTCTTTCTCTTTCCCTTCCTCTTTTTGACTATCATAGTGCTAAGTCCATAAGGGACATTTCCAGAGTGATTAGGAAGCAAAAGGAAAAACAAAAACAACGATTTTACTGCGTTTCGTTGACCTCTTTCTCTAGAAAACACTTGCCATGACCATGAGTTAATGTACTAGGGAGCATAGTCCTTTAATAGCTACCTAGAGACGGAGCTTGTATAGAATGTTGTACATAACGTAAATCGATTTCATTCATTTTCCTTATGCCTAATAGAATATCGGGCATAATTGCGTATACAGACATCATCTATCTTTATAAAGTCGTTGTTTCCCTTTTTTAAAGGCATGAAATAAATATAAAACCTGTCTTTGCCAGTGAGCGTTCCAAGTGTATGCTGGACGTCGAACTTTGCTTTTGAAGATTCGGTAACGCGCCTTTTTCCTCAAGGCTGGGGGTTACTTAATGCCTATGCTCGTTGCTATGTGGAAAGTAAGAAACAACACTTTTGTGACGTACTGTGGCAAGAGGCAGTTTGCTCCAGGACCCTCAGCCTAACGTTAAGTAACGTCAGAGAACTTTGTATCGACTCTAGAGAGCCCTTGCGCTGCCTTGCTTATTAATGATTGAAGGACAGAAACATGTCCTAGTAATATCGTCACGCCTTGATGACACATCGGCACAGCAAGATTTCGATATGGGGCCCAAAGCTCTGAGTGGTGCGTGGTTCATATCATATTCTTTATACATTTTTAGGAAATAACTGTTGTACCGTTGTTAGCGTCATTGCCGGGTGCCGTGTGCTTTCTATAAGAGATGTTAAAAAAGCATAAGATGCTCGGGGTGGGGGATGGGAGAATGTCTCTTTAATTCTTACGAGAGAATACCGTTCGCATAATTTCGAAATACAAGTACGTGTCCACGTGTCCATTCTTGGGTTATCGGTCGCCTTTTCATCATAGCATTACAGGAAATCATTCCAATTATCATCCAATAAATTACATATATGAAAACGAAAATGTATTTTTTAAAGTAACGTTCGTGGTGCTGTGTGATACCCAATGCATTTTATGTTCCCCTCGAGCCTTTATCACAATTACTTCGGCCAATAATTCACTTAAGCTTATATGAGCACCTGTCGAATATATTGCCAAGTTTCGCGTTACGTCATTTGAGTGATCCATTATATATAAATGATCGAATTGTTAATGCACTTCATTAATATATCTATTGCTTGAGCTTCTGTGATCAAAACTTTTACGGACGCCACAAAGAGAATATCAAGTCGGTGTAGGTTTTGTGGCGCATAGAAGGACATATCGCAGATTTTCTTAAGGTGGAACAAATGACTTCTGCCTCTACACTATAGTTGTTAAGTTGATCTAAGCAAAATCACTTATGAATATATTTAAAAAATGCAGTGGAATTTAAATTTTTATTTTCATCTTCTTGCAATACCATGTTCGTATATCACTTTATACTATATTTGTATATCACTTAGATGCTTATTAAAGGTAAAGGATCGAGAAAGCAAAAGCAACAAAAGCAACTACAAAATGAATAGCGTGGACTGTAAACAAACTGTTAAAAATTTTAATTATAAAACTAAATTTTATAAAACTGTTTGCCTTTCTTTGTTGTTGGTTTTACAGTTAAATAAGCAATGACATGAATTTTTCCTTTTTCTTTTCCTTTTTTGTAAATAATAAACTACATGTTTATTATTTCCTGATTTTTATAATTGACAATAATTGTTAAGCGAATAACAATTATAAAGACAGAGCCATCATCGATGTCCGCGGTAAACGTCGACATTAACATCATTTTTATGATGACAGCCATGGCAGCCATCGGTAAATGACAATTTTCGAAATGAAGACTTTTTCCCATAAAAGTTTACCCACAGCCTCAGTTTGACGCTGAATATCAATTTTCAGATGACAATTAACTTCAAATTGAAAGCCTTACAACGTTCTGCTGTCATCATCACTCCACTTTAGTATTTCCTAAAATCGTAAGTGCTTTGAAGACGGTCTAAAGCAAGTTCAATCCAATCAATTTCGTCCCCAAGTGATATCTTATCATTTAGAATTCACGGCAGTTTTTTCAGTTTAACATTTGAAGATTTTATCATTGCTAGATGCACCTAAGTGGCCGGATCCCGCACATCCTGCTCTGCTAATAAAAAATATTAGTTCCACCACATTTTGTGGCCCGTCGTTAAGATTTTTTTATACCCTTCATGACTTGGTATATTAAGTTTGTGCAAGCGTATGCATTACCAAGAAGGACTCGAAGTAAAAGCTCATTCTGGTATATCGACCGTTTTAGAGTTGCTTTGTGAATCCATTTAATGTGCTTGTCTGTCCGTATGTCCGTCTGTGTTCTTGTGTTTAACATAAAGTCGCAATTTTTGGGATATTTTGTTGCAATTTGGTACACCGACTCGTTTTTGTCCCAGCACGAACGCCCCATTTTCGTTTCGACACTTTTTCATACAGCATTTTATTTTGAAAAATCGTTATATGAACAACTGCACTTGTTTTTAATTGAGGCATTACTAAGCAACGATACTCCTACGCAGGCAATTTCGAGAGCAATTACATTATAAGTGTTGTTGCCGCAAATCAAAGTAACCCTATGCTTTAGTGTGGCTTTGGTAAATTCATTTCGCTTTAGTGCTAAACGAGCGCACACGTTTCGTGCGGCCATAAATCTTCTTTAGACAAAAAGAGTCCTCTCTCCTTACGTCTGAGTTGTGTATATATTCCGAACTTCGACAGCGGTACTATTGTCCACAAGATGAGATGAATGAGAATTTAATCAGATCACGCCACTCTCTGTTTTTCTAAACGATACTATGGCTAAGTCGATAATTCGACATAAACTAGAACTCGAAGCTTTCAATTTTTCCAATAAGTTGAGTAAATTCGCTTAACTTTTTACCGATATTTCTGTTCCTATTTCTCGCATTCTATCGCGCCCGGAACAATCCGGGGATGTTAGTATACTGTACTCCGCATTAATCTCTCGCTCTCGGTACAAAAAACCGCGAACGTCAGATATATTATGACGATGATCATGTGCAACGAAGCAATAACGGGTTTTCGCGAAATGTGTTTCTCATGATCATTACAATCTTTAACAAAATTTTTTCTCTTTAAGTGAATTCGCCCCTGTGCGAGACATTAAAACTTGTGGGATATATGTTTGCGAAAAGACGAGAAGGTGAAAGTGTTTTTTTTTTTTGTATTTTCCTATTTTCAAGTTATCTATATTTCCCTTTGTTACATCACTATTTACAATGGCATTGTTAGAACTAAAGCAAACTAAAAGGATTAACTTTAAATCAGGTCGGAACAGATTTTAAAAAATCGAGGAAGAGATTATCATAGGCTTAAATGAAAGCCTTTTTACTAAACGAAAAGCTAACAGCAGCCGCAGCTGGAGGGAGCTGTTTTGAATATTTGTCGAGAAATCATTTCGCACTTTAGTGAGACATATGGATTATAGGATGTGCAAGTGTATTGAATTTAAAGGGGAAAGCAAACGTAATTTTTATACCCTACAAGGTATCTACTCAGCTGTTGCCAGCTCATTGTGGCCCATAACAAAACATATATTGTCAGTATAAGATTGGAGATAATTTAACTTACGTCCTCAAATACTTAATTCTAAGGCTATAAAGGCGAAAGTAAGGTAAAGAAAAAAATAACAGTGACAGCAACATTTATCGATTTAGTAACATACGTTTCACTTATATAAGTTTATGCATATCCAAGAAAAGCTTGAGATAAACTCACCTTTTATTATACCGATCAATACAGAATCACTTCCTGAACCGATTTTAGCTTGTCCGTTCGCCTGTCCGTCTTGTTATCTGGTGTTTAACCTGCACGTTGTATTTTTTGAGATATTTTGTTGAAGTTTGCTACACCGATCTCTTTTGGCTCAAGGATGAATGCGGACCTTATAATGGCTTATTTCGAAATGTCTGTAGGATTATGTGAGGTGGGCCGTAAGCCATTATAACAGTTTCATTTGTTCTTTTTTCATCACAGGGCCGAGAATTTTCTTTATAAAAACCTTGACAGTATATGTCAGCATCTCTTTTTTGCTTAGTTATAATGGTGCGACGTATCGTTGTAGTACTCTCGATGGCATTTTGAATAACAATTCGTATCAACTCGAAATTTATATAGATTTTGCATTTGTATGGCGAAAAATGAGGAAAAACGTTTAGCTTTCTGATTGAATCGTAAAATGTGTAGTGAAATTAATTGTACTTTTGTTTCAGATTTCAAGAGAAAAGTGATTTTCGTTGAAAACTGATATGAAACAACTGTTTTTTTTTTTAATCATTAGGGTGAGGCGTTGATACCCTGATATATTCGATAGCTGCCCAGATTAACTCGAATTGTGTGAGGTATTACAGCAGAAACGCGTAGCCTTCTTATCTTATAATTGGAAAGAGTGACTTCTGTTTTCCCCTTATGTTCAATTAATGAAAACAGAACCAATTTTACTGAGAAAAGCAATTTTACTTTTTCTTTGAAATTCGATCTGTTGACAGTTATTTTTTTTTTGTAACAACTCGATTGTTTTTATATCACACACCCCTAGGTGGTACTAAGTTTATATGGGATATACACAAGAGACAGACCAAACTTTTATGATTTGTATTGAGTTTGTCAGTCCGTCTTGTATTCTTATGTGTAAGTTCTATGTCAAAGTTTTTGAGATATGTTCAAGAAATTTGGTGCACCAACATGTTTGGGTTTAAAGGCGCAAGCCGTTGGGAATGTTTCGAATCGGGCCGCTTTGTCAAACCCTTCGCATAGAACGTTTTATCTTGAAAAGTCATTCCGATATTTAATGAATGGCGAATTATAGTGTTTTGACTTGTTTGGTTTTATTGTTTTGTAGTAGCTGGCTTGCTATTGTACCCTACACTTCTTGTAGTTTATTAAGAAGTACATTAAGTTTGTGTCGGGTGTACAACAACACCCAGAAGAACTTGAGATATATCAACCTTTCACGATTTGTGTCTGAGCTTGTCCGTCCCTTCGTCCGTTCGTCTTGTATTCCGACAAGCTTCGCTTTAAAGATGCAAGCTATTGAAAATGTTTCGGATCGGGTCACTCCGTCAAGCTCTTCCTATATAGCATTTTATTGTGAAAAGTCAGTATATAGGTAGCTAAGCACTTAGCGATGTGGTGCAGGGTATTCAGCAAGAGTCATGGCGAAATATAATATTTTTGATTTTTTTTGTTGTTGTAATTTTTAACAACTATTTAGATAAGCTATCTATATAGATCTTACGTTTCTATTGTCGAATGTGTACACATTTCGACTTAAATGCACCGAGCGTTCAGATCATTTGGCCAACGGGGAGGGTATCTAATAAAGAGAATGAGAAGCTTAAAGTGATATCTCTCCAAGTGCATGCGATTAAAAGCATCTGATTACTTGGACGACACTTTCAGGTTCGGCTTGTCGTTATAAAGTTTCTGCTTGAAAATTAATGAAAGCTCGAGTTAATATTTTATTTTATTTGTAATTTTTCTTTTTATTTATCTTTTCCAACACGGACTTGGAAATCTCATCATGTAAAGCCGAGTGCTGAGATAGTTGACACTTGTCGTTGGCGTTATTTTTTTTTTCATTAATATATGTTTTAATTTTTATCTCTTTTTGCATACCTAAAGACGTGCATACTCATATTTATTTGTGAGTCGTGCTCGTGTGCAACTACAAACAGGTATTATTTGATATGTAATCTGTGCTTAGGTTAAAATTTATTATTTGTTTATAGACAAGAATGTAATATAACTGGTTTTTGATTTTGTTTATTTACTGGCACATGGGTGCATGTGTACGCACGTATGTATATATGAATGTTTGCATGGATGGCTATAAATGACTCAAAGGCAGCAATAGCCGCATTAACACCCTCTCGTTTTATGTGTTCTTTTCCCTTTAAACATGTTTTTTTTTTTCTCTTTTTCAATCTCTGACTTTGTTTTCAAGCCGATTAATTTGAAATTTTTCTTCTTTACAATTTATTTATCTATTTATTAAGTTGATTACTTTCATCAAGTTTTTTTTTTTTTTTTTTTTTTGTTTAATTTTTAACTTCTATTCAGTCAGGTTAATAGCATTTTTAAGAAAGTTAGCTGATACGTTATTAATTATCTTAAAACTTAATGGGCCGAACAATGCCGCTATGTAAGTGAAATTTCACTTGTGCGACGATGATGTCGAATGACGATGGTTGGTTAAAGGTTTAATCTTTGAACTAATTCGACCCCCTTTTTTAACTGCCGCTTGTAAAGCTTATAATTTTCTTTCGTAGCAATTTTTAAAAAGGTTTTTAGCCGCTTATGGTGTCTTTTAATTCTAATTAAGTGAAGTAAATAGAAAAAAGTGCATCGAACTCTCGTCACAGACGCATATTAGTTTAAGCATTTATTAAATCAAGCATATGAATGTATATGCTTAATAAAGGCAGTGACAGGTGCTGGTTTCTAGCTGTCGATATCGAGTCAACTCGATCGAGTTGAACATACTTGAGAACAATTCTATGATTCGATCAAAAAAGAGAAATGCCTACTTTAGCGATTCACTTAGAAACTCGCTACTCGTTGCAGCGAGATGATAATCAACAGCTATCGCATTTGCCCGATCAATTTAGAATGAGTGTTCATGAGCGCGAAAGCATGTTATGCCACAATCTTTCTGTCTGTGTCGATTATTTTGCATTAAATGGAAGTCCGCCTTCTTTTCAGATGTAATTTTACGTTTCACAAATTCTCTCAATACTGACTATAATCAATTTTCTACTTAAAGTAATTATACCCTATGCTACTTATGGTGCAAAGGTATATTAAGTTTGTGTGGATTTATGCAGCACCCAGAAGCGCTTGGGATAGACCCATGGTTCATTATGCCGATCTAAGCTTGTCTGTCCATTTGTCCGTTCGTTTTTCTTGTTACCAACTTGCAGGCCGCAATTTTTGAGGTACTTTGATGAACTTAAGAGAACGTACTTAACCCAACGAGCGTTGAGAATTATTAAGATCGAAACACTTTTCGTCTATTTCCCGTATAACGTCTTACTTTGAAAATTTGAATAATTGTAATGTGGTGGGTAACGAAAAAAAAAAAAAACAGATAATAAATTGATACATGTGCTCAATATCGAAAAACCCAAACAAATGTGCGTGGACATCATTAGACTTATACAAAATTTGAGAGTCCTTTTCTCAATTATTTTCGATCGTAATCATTCCCAACAGCGTTCATCCTTGGGCCAAAATACGTTGGTGTACCAAATTTAATCAATCACGAATTGCGTTGTGTAGGTTGAATATAACAAGGCCGACAGAGGGACAGACTAACTTAAGAAAATTCAGAATGTGACTCTAAGTCAATCGGTTAAAAAAAAGTGAATTTATCTGAAATTCTTTTGGGTGTTGCGTACATGTACACAAAGTAAAGATGTATGTACCGGTAAAATCTTTGAAGCTATGCTGAGTATACAAACTTATCCTTTACCTACCCCCGCATATGATTCATTTGCTTCAAATCTAAGTTCCAATTAAATGAAAAATATATAAATTTATTTTTATCAACATAATTTGCAACCTAAGGTAGATATCGTTTTATATCACTTTTATGGAAATATTGCCTCAACAATCGAATCTCTTTCTGAAACTTTTGCAATTAATAAACAAAATCGATATGAAAGGTGTCTTAAATTCTATTTAAAGCGTTTATTGCTGCCTTGTGTATTTATTCTTTTATTGTTAATATACACACATATATATGTATGTACATACATACATATGTACATATATATATATATAGTTATTTTGCTACCACACTTAAACAGTTTTAAAATACTTAGAAAAGTAGATTAATCGTTAATTTTGTTTGTAATCAACACATGGCTCTATATATTTGTGTTCGTGTGCTTGATTCTAAATCTAGGTCATGAATGTTAATCATGTAATTTTATATGATTTTCAAAATTTTTGACATAATTCGCATCTTAAGACTTATGAATTGAGCAAAGCATTCTCAGTGCTCTGTTAATTTTCTTCACTATATTCTTAATGTGTTTATTAAGCAGTGTTCCATTTTTATTTCAACTTTGGAAGTTACATTAATTTTAGCGAAATGCTTGCAAGGCATAAACTCAATATATATTTTCATCATTGTTCATTAGCCTGAATAGCGGAATCGACTTATTCATGTTCATTCGAGGGGCTTTTTGTTTTTTATTGACGTCGCTGTTACGATGTATATACATACATACGTAAAGCCATAACTAACTAAGTAACTGAGTTTGGTGTTAACATTTTCTTTTCTATTCTACTCTCATCAGCTTCCAAGTTAGGATGGTACGTGTAAAAGTCTTTTCTCCTATTACATCTGTTCTTCAAGGGTGGAGGTATGCTGGACTTATTCCTCTGTCTGCAGCAACTAGCAGCAGAGATCGTGTAAAATATATGCACCTGTTATTGATTAATGTTAGATTTTGAGCTGACTTGCTTACGTCCATCCGAAAAAGTTTTGGCACAGAAAGTAAGAACTTGTAATAGAATAGGATTGGGAACACAAATTAGTTCGATCCGTTTGCTAAGAGAGATTGTAGGTGCTACTGTGTGGTTGCTGCATAAAACTATGAAAAGTTCATTTGAAAACGCTGCCTTTGACTGCTGTCAGCAGATATTACTCCTTCCAATTAGGATGACTTTCAGTACATGACTTGAATGGAGCTCCAATTTTGGATAACAACCACCAAATATGCTTTGAGACATATTTTTCGAGATGAAATTCGAAAGTTACCTGGAAGATGAGAAAAAAGGAGATTGGCTAATCTGTTCATTTATTTTGTCCTGAAATAAATCCATATTTGAAGACAAGAAAATACGGATCGAACTAATTTAAAATTCTAATCTATTCACAAGTAGTTGTCACAAGTCGAACTTTGCAATGGTCGCTGTTCGACTAAAATAGATATTCACCTACGACTCGGTGCTGTTATCTCTAAATTACTTGCGTAGGAAGACGTGATCAGCCTAATACGGTCAAATAAATTCGCCATAGACAGAGAGCGTGCACACTATCACAGATATTAAATAGTAATTCATACTTCTCAGGAACCTTTTGTCTGGCTAGCATAAGAAGGGCTCAAGTCGATTGCTTAACTTGTAAGGACGTAGGCTTGTACGACGAGCTAACTGCTGCGGTACCTTGATAGCTTTCTTCAGGATTTCCCATTTAGATGGTTTCACCTGGTTAAAGAGGAGGTTATCCTTTAAGCCAAATAAGAACAAAGCATTCGTTCGTTCCATATGCTTGAAGCAGCTCTTTGTTCCAACAATTGATTCTTACAGGTTAATAAGTTTAAACATGGTATCCTATTCTACGCGGATTCCTGCATCTTATATGGAAATATGTTCAACACTCAGTGTTCTATTTCAATGCTTAACTAACCCCTCCGGCTTCTATCATCCCGGTGCCTTCAACAGCAAGGTTTCTACAAGTCTCTTACAAAGTAATGGTGATCAATACCCTAACTCTCGTTATGAATTCCACCTATGATTATCAGGAAAATATAAAGGAGTTCCAATGTGTTTATCCCAAACACGCTTACCAGTGCATACGTACCATTTCCAGCAGTTTCACTCATTTAATTATCACACTTACAGTGATCCGAATGGATCTCATCGACTGTTACGTCCATTCTCGTTGACATCTCGATCGTAGTATTAGTATACAGCTGATGCTGATAGGCTAACAATTACACACATATCTCTCACATACTTATCAAGGGCTGCAAGAATACGCGTCGATGTCCGAAGTACTTCATTCTTCAGGTGTGTTGTAAGGTTCACAGCTCACATTTGCCTGCCAGTGATTCTTTCAGACCCATTATCTGAAGTTTACGCCTTACACTTACATACCCCAATACTTTCATACATAATATATTAAGAAAAAAAAAAAAAGTTTACTAAAGGCCGTAAAAAGCAGTATGTGATGAGCAATTTTATTAGTTTTCTTTAAATAATAATCATTAAGTTTAATGTGAATGGAGAAGAGAAAAAAATATATATATTTTTTTTATTTATTTTATATAATTGCAAGTCATATATAAAACAACTAAATACGTTAACTGTCCTAAGCATTGCAGTTAACTAATAAAAACTTCATTCACCTGCCAGCACGATAGCAATTTGTTATTAAGAAAACCTGAATTGAAAGCAATCTACGCGAACGGTCTACTTTTTGCAATAAAGTATTACTAACACCTAAAGAAAGTTACAAACAAGCAGTGAACGCCTTTTAGATTATGGATGATTAAATCTAAAATTACGGAATGAATCGATCTAAAACCAATTTTAACTGCGATAGCAATTAAGCGGATTATGTGGTTTATATAGTAACATGCAAGACTTACAGTCTGCTTAACTCATTGCAAGAGAAAAAAGTGCTTTACTCAAAAAAAAAAAACAAAAAAAAAATCTCTTTTTAATTAAAGTCTGATAGAATACAATCGAATTATCTCGAAAGAGTACAAGAAAAACGACATAAGTATTTTATAGAAAAAATTAACATCTTACGCAAGAGGGATTCATTTTGCGCCATTTACAAAACCTAGAGATTGATCTGATACGAGTTTAAACTTTCACTTGTCGTATAATTTCGAAATATTTTTATCTCAAGAGATCAATCATTAAATTGCGCTTTGGATAATTCCAAAGCGTAGCTCTCTCTTTATAGGGTGTTACCGATATGCACAAAATCATGTAATTGCACACCTATACGTGCACATACGTTATACTTATATATATGTATATTGGTATATGTTGATTTAATATTCTCTTAATATTTATATTTAAACACTTATTTAAGTAACGCTTATGAAGCTTCGGTTCAATCTCTTTGCCACGTAATGAAAAAAAGTAAAAAAAGATTTTTTTCTGCAAAACTTTTATTTTTTATTACCTTGTAATGGTTAAAAAATTCATAAAATGGTTGAAAATAACAATTGCAGGCACTTTGTTCATGGCATGACTATCAAAATATTCAAAATATTTTACTTATAGCTTTCAACACCTACATGACTTATATTTTCAATTCAATCATTAATTGGATGTGTGTATATGTGTTTGTTTGCTAAGTTACTGCTTTTATCTATCGCTTCAGTACGAAAACATATACTTAAGGTTTTCAATATGCTTTATATGCCGCCTATTATTTGCTTTTTCTTAACAAAATATTCTCAATATGCGCGATAATTTCAGCACAAAATTTGAAATATTTTTACTTTCAAAAATCTGACACATGCTTAAAAGAATTTTCATTCCCTAAGCAATTATACATTTTTTTCATAGCATAAATAATTTTAAAAAGAAGTAAAACATTACAGTGGGCCACTAGCCACCATTGAATACCCTACACTAATCTACGATTATTCGCATAAGAACTTTTCGAAATAAGGCTTCGTATGGAAAGTGACCGAAAAAACACTGAACCAAGCCACAACAGCTCTGCGTATCAAATTTGATCGAAATATTTCAAAAATTGTAGTATGTGGGCTGAACACAAGAAAACGGACGGAGGGACGGAAAAGCTTAAATCGATTCAAAATTACATTCGGTATAATAAAGGCTAGGCCTGCCTCAATAATAAGCCTTCGTAAGGGAAGTGTCCGAAAAATTGGTTCAATCCGAACCATTCTATAACACTGAACCAAGCCACAACACCTCAGCGTATCAAATTTGATCGAAATATTTTAAAAATTGTGGTATGTGGATTGAATACAAGAAAACAATACGGACGGACGGACAAAAAAGCTTAAGTCGATTCAGGATCACTTTCCGTGTAGTAAAGGTGAGGCCTATTTAAAGTCCATGTGGGTGTTGTGTACATCCGCACAAACTTAATATACTTTAATATACCGTAAGTGATGTAATAAATTTTATAGACAACCAAACAGCTTAACAGTTTATTACTACAGACAACTTCGAAATATATGAACAAAGTCAAATTCTTCAAGAAATCCTTCCACAAAAAGTTCAGCGTTTTAGGAAAATTGCCGTTGTTCTATATGTTTGTTAAGCATATGAATGAAGTCTACGATCTATGAGCTTTATGTTTGTTATAGACCACACACATATGTTAACACTTTATAGACATATAATGCAAGTGAATGTTTACTATTTATATTCATATAAATGCAAGTGACTTCTTATTATTATTAAGTTTGTGTGAGGAATTTACACTAATTTTCCGAGTCAAGTTAAACCTAGCTGTTCGTCTGTCCAGTTCGATGGAAGTTTCTAAAACAACATGTTTCGATTCCTGGACGAATCCTAGTTATGGGCACTACACTTAAAACTACGTATGGGGAGTCGAGCAGATGCACTTTGCGTCTACCAAGCCAGTTTTTCCGTATTCGAATCTCAGTGCGGTAGACCATACTTCATCATAGCTAGAATGAGTGCCCAAACGGTGAAAAGATAGCACTTAACGCTTGCGCGCGCCAAGTAATTTCTCGCATCTAGTATCAAATTCTGAATCGATTTCGGCAGGTCTCTCCTTCTGTGTGTTCGTCCGTCCGCCCGTCCATCTATATGCATATATGTGGTAAACGAGGTCTCGATCTCAAAGGTGTAGACATCGGCTTCAAATTTGGCGCCAACATCGAAAGTTCTTTTCTCCGTATAGCCCATAGGTGATCATAGAGTGCATGTACAAGAAAGGAACCATCGTATTTGGCCTTCCAATGTCATAAGGTATCGAAATTTTATTTTTTCCGAGCGTTCAATTTCTAAAATAAAGAAAGATGGGTATGAAAAATTCGGCGACAGTCAAATATAATTTTCTTACTTGTTCGTATTGTTTTTTGTTATATCATCTTAACAAGCAATAAGTAAAATATTGGATTTTGTTATTATGATGTCCGGACATAATAACAGAATTCTATATCACATTTTGTTGCAGTGTATTTCCCATGGTGCACATTTAAGCACGCTTGTGCAATTGTCTTAGGATTTCATTGTTTTTACTATTTTTCTTTTCATAAACCAGTTCTTTACTGCTATGTTACTTAATAATTATCATTTAACAACAATTTTCACACACACTTTTCTTTTATGCGTTAATAACTTAATCGACAGTGGTTCTGACTATGTCCGTTATCGCGGTGTAAGTAAATATTTTAACTAGTTAGCTGCGTAACGGACTTTTAAAAGTGCCTCAGGCAACTCGTGAATAAAGTCAACCGATAGCGTGTACAAACTTTAACGAGCAAATCAAAGTGAAGCGAATAAGTTTTTATTTGATAAAAATCTTAATAATGTGTAGTGAATAGGTAGATCGTTGTCCCCCATAAAATACCCTACATCACCTTGCAGTTATTCACATAACAACATTAGACATTGTATGAGAAGTGATCGAAAGAGGGGTCCGATTCGAACCGTTTTCACTACCGTTTGTCTTTGGGTTAAAAAACCCCTTACTGTACCGAATATCATCAAAATTTAAAAAAAAAGTTCGGTCTGCAAGTAGCACAGAAGAGTACAAGACGGACGGACAGATGGATGAACAAGCTTAGATCAATTCAGGAAGTGATTTTGATTCGATCGGCGTAGTAAAAGGTGGATTCTTATCAAGTCTTTCTGGTTTGTTGGATACATCCGCACTTAATATATCCTTGTACCACAAGTGACGGGGGGTATAAAAAGGTATTGCTATTGCAAAAGATAAGCAAATTCATGTAACAAAATTCATAAACATAAGGTAATGAAGAAAAACATTTTCTTTTTTTTTTATATAATTTAGTGTACGAAGTCAAGTGTGCAGTAGGAGGAGATGGGAGTTTAACAACAAAATATTTTCCTACAGTACATCTCTATCTGTTGTCTTGCAATGATGTCTTGTGTATATGATGATGATAAATTATTCCTTTGTCTCTCTCCACTCCTCCCATTTTCTTATCGTAATCATGGATTTCTTCCATTTTCCCCCGTATATGAGATTTGAATTGCATTTTAATGAAATTTTGACGTCTGCGCACATAAAACGTGTCAAAATGCGTGTTGTACGCAATTAACTGGTTAAAGTTGAAATTCCCAACAGAGTAAGTTGAAAATGCATATGTGACAAAATTCATAAATATTTCAATTCAGTTTTATCGGTCGTGCCGTATGAGTGATAATAAAATGTATACAAAGCTTTTAATTTGCATTCCTCTAACTCTGCTTGTAATGTTATTAGTTTTTGAATTTAAACGGCACTCATACGTCCTAATGTATTGATTTGGTAATGCGCCCTAATAAATTTCTTTTTTTATTCTTTTTTACTTTTTCTATTCTCGCTTTCGAAAGAGTATTTGCAAGAACAGAACGAGTAAATTTTTTCGCACTGAACAAATCGGGCCAAGATGTGTCTTTGGGTCACATTTGCGACTTTGGCTTTAAATTTTTGCACCATTTATTATAGATGAGCTTAAATTATAAGCAAAAGCCATAACATTTTGAGTATCGCTATGATTTCCATAAATGACTGAGTGTCACGGGGTCTATAATTCGTTACAAAAACACGTGGTACAATTAACATGTATTGGGTGTCCCAAAATTTACGCAAAATTTTAATTCGCCACCATATGCGCGGTAAAGTGTTGGCAACCCCAAGAAAGGAAACAGTTTAACAGTTGACAGTTTAGCGTTAGTAAAAATGCAGCATTGGAGCAATGCGTTTTCATTCTTGAGCAGCATTGCAATAATAATGAACATTTGCAGGGCACAGTTCACAAATTTCATACAAAATGTGAGCAACTTCATGGCTTCATTGCCGCATTTGGTGTGCGGAGAACCCACATGTGATTGTCGAAAAACAGACGCAACTATAACGTGCCACTATTTGGGCTGGAGCCATCATTGGACCACACTTCTTCAAAAATAAGACTGGTCAAGCAATGACCAAACAAGTCAAATACCTCATGAGACGTTCCCTGGTTGTGGACTCTGGTGTTTCTGTGATCAGTGTTGGTCTAAGAGCTGGTTGGTGATTTATTGCAACTAGATTTCTTTTTATGGGGATATTTGATGTCAAAGGTCCCTGCCAATCAGCGCACAACCCCCGTAGCATGGAAGGGGGACGAACTTGAGCGACATTTATGCGAAATGGCCACGAAAAATTTATCCTACCCTGTACATATTATGATATAATAAAAAAGTCATGTTTTCTATTTGATGTAAATCTTGTGCAAATTTTGGAATATTCTAAATTTGTCTTGCCGTGTCACCAAAGCATTTAAAGGGCGAATATTACCATACTCAGACGTCTCTTCATAAGCCCTTCCAAAGATACCAAGAAATGTATATGATCTTAACGAGCTTAAGATTGTAAATCGTTCGTTCGAAACCCATCTTTCTACTGCAATGAAGGCTGAAGCTATCAGAGTTGCAAGGCGTTTGCTAAAAAACTGACGTTTGGACTGTATACGTGACATTCACAGCGTTAACATAAGAAAGTAGGGCAAAATGTAATACTAGAGATCGCGCAATATAATTGGCCAAGCCCTTTACGTTATGACCTCTAGCCGAAATTAATGCAGAATTGACACAAATGTATGCAAAGAGTATTTAAAAAGTAATGTTCAAATGAGGTTGCAGGGCAATAGACACGTGCGCACCCATAGCAAAGGATTTGGAAATTAAGATGTTAAGGTCGATCTTTTTCTCTTCCATCCACTATTTATTTATTTAATATTGAGCCGAGTAGATAAGAGTCGCAACTATCAAGTCGATGTTTGTGGGATCAAATCGCAGTACGGTAGAGAGTACTTGGATCGTAGCTGTAGTGAGTGCTCAGCCGATAAAGGCGTCAGACCTACCGATTCTTGCCGATTCTCTATCTATTTTTCCATTTCTTTCTAACCTCCATGATGTCGCACGTACAGGTGACAACTCCTCAATGATGGATTATATTAAAAAATAAAAATTAAAATAAGAAAAAATTCATTTTAATAATAAAATTTTGCTTTTTTGTTTGCTTTGCAGATTAGTGCTCGTACGTACTTCGTTCGGTTTGCTAAGGTAAATAACCAAAAAAAACATTTAAAATTTTTTTAAGTATCGTTAACAAATAAGCAAAAAAAAAAAAGAAACGCATTTGACAAATAGTCAACGTATGTAAATCACTTTTGCAAACTCGGCTTGAAACTGAGCAGCATTCGTTCCGCGTTTACATTTGCGAATTCCTTGTGTAAAAACGACCGCACCTTGTACATCAAAATCCATTAAAAGTTTCGGATAAACGCGAAAGATTAATATTTTTCAAAGAAAAATAACTCTCTTGCACACTTGCAAGCAATTACATAAATATTCGAAGCTTGTACACGTTAAAACAAAAAAAAAATTCAAAAATAAAAAAGAAGAAAAACACACATATTTTTATTTAGTTAAAAAAGCAATCTGTAGAAAAAATAAATAAAATAAAATAAAATAATAAATAAAAAAAACAATCACTTGAAAAGCATGGCTGCGAATGTAAACCGACGTAATCGTATTGATCAACAGCTATGGTCACCGCACTACTTTCAACGACTGTATCAACGCAAACATCTTACGAGAGATTGGCCAACATTCTGGTTGGCGATCGCGATGCTGATCGCTTTCATTACAAGTTGCTTGCTTCAATCGTGTCTAGCTCATGTGGCGCTAACTTATCCACCTGCACGTAAATACAATTTGGACTTTTTGGATAATTCCCGTACGAAGGGTCCGTGCGGCATGCCAAAAGGTGAGTTTCAGTTGCATAGCTTTTTTTGTAAATGTAATTTTTATTTATTTTTTTTTTTATTTTTGTATTTACTACTCAAATATTTCAAAACAATCATTTCTACCTAAATGATTAAGCTTATGAATATATTTGCAAAACATTTACGACTAAATATCATATAACACACACACACACACATACACATAAGAGAAGGCGAAAACTTACAAAAGGCTTAAAATCAATTAAACATAGTTTTGTGTAAGGTAAACGTTAGTAATCGAAGAAACTTAAGTCGCACTTCAAGACCAGACTTCGCGTAAAAGAATGTTCATTAAATATCACACAACGTAACGTATCGTGGGTATCCTAAAATTCGGCCCAACCTGTAAACAATTTTCTCTCTTCTTATATTACATTATTTTTGCTTCCGATTCAGTCTCTACTATATTTTAACAGCTATTGTCTCGTGGGAAATTCAACAGGTTTTTAAACGAAAAGCTTTGCAATGTCAAGCGTTTTTTGTTTTTTTCGTTTTTTTTTTTTCTGCTACAATTTTGTTTGCCTTTTGTTTAGTTTGCAGTCTATTGGTCAATCGGTTATTGTTTCAATTGCAACAACATTGAGACTTGTTGACTGCCATCGACGATTGTATTTGGAAATGTTTGTTAAATCAACCCAGATTTAAATGCGCTTAAAATACCGTTTAATGCAATAGTTTGTGTATTTGTTTCTTTATTTTCCTTAAACATATTCATACCTATGCTAATCTATGGTTATTTGTTGTCTTGAGAACATTAAAATATAACACTTTTTTCACAATGTAATTAACAAAAAAAAAAAAAACATATGGTAAAGCTATACTTGCTCTAACCAAAATTTACGATACCGCTTAGTTGTGCTAAACGAAAAAAACGTTTTTCTCAATCTTATGAATGCTTGCTAAACATGAACGTTTTACTTTATTATCGCAGACTGCAGGAATGTTTGGCGAAAGCCTCTCAGGTGGATAAGTTGACTTCTAAGTTCATGCTGAAATATAAATTGTGTTTTTTTTATGCGACTTGATTGTCATCTATCTCTCTCAAAACGGTCAAAGGGGCTGACTCTTAGACTGGAAGCCAAGACCTTTTCATATATCATTTTACAAAGTCATTACTCTGCCGCAAGCATGATCTCCGATTTGAGAAAGTCGTTGTAATGTGTGAAAAGATTGACAACTGCGTTGATCGTTTAGGATAATATCGGATATACTCAGTGTATTCAATAGCAAGTTTTTATCACTGCAAAGGCGTACGTGAAAGATGTCAAGAAAATCACATTAAATTATAGTAAGCTGATGTTGATAAAAATCATCTTATAAAGGGAACGAAAGGTTTAAGAGTTGAACAAAGTAGATTTGGGTGCACTTGGGTGGATCCGGGTACATTTTACAAGGACCGCATTGTAGACGTACTTTGGCTGCTCTTAGACCAATGAAAACTTATATTTAACGGAGGATCGGCCCACTTTTTCGATCACTTCCCCTAAACTACTTTATTTTGAAGAATTTCATTAAGTGAAGTGGCGTAGCGTATTCAATAGAATATGGGCCATGGCCCAGTATAGTGCTTTCACTTGTTTATCCATATTAAATTGGCTTTCGTCAGGATAAAAAAAAAAAAAAAAAACTTACAAACTATGGTTTCGATCTGTGCAAATGAAGACGCAAATGAAGACGCGAATAGAAATATTTGTGATAATTGATTGATTGATTGACTGATTTTCTGGAAAGAAAAGTAGATCATTGCATATATATATATAGTTAAAGAGAGTTATATGAAATCATCAATGTTATCACAATAATAACAAAAAGAGTCTGCATTGTTTAACATGTTTAACCTATTTCTGCTTAAAGCGAGACCACCTTTTTATGCAAGTAATTGAAAATGAAAATATATCAAAGCTTATATACAATTAGCTTTATGGTGCGCGGCCAGTCTGGTCTGGCAACATTACTTTGCCCAAGACGGTAACGAAAGATGAAAGTGCAACTTATCAGTGTTTAACGCATATATTGAACGAATGAAAACGTTAATAATGTTCAAAGGCAAAAAGCAGCACAAGTGAAAAATGAATGAAAAAAGAGAAAAAAAAACAAAAACAGAAAAAAAACTTTCACTTGTTATTCATATAAAGTCTTGTGAGCAAGTTTCAGTTATTACAGCATATGCGAGTCTCTTGACTCTGCGTGTGTCTGTTACAGGTGTCCGAGAGTAGTTTTGCTAACAAATTAATAGTCGGTTATATTTTATGATAGTTACGTTCATCAATAAAAAAGACAAGAAAAAATTCTTTAAAACATAAAAACGTTGACATAAAGTATGTATGTATATATAGTGGACATACATAAGACACATATATACTTCATTACACACATAATATATGCGATTTAAGTTCATTTTTATATGCTTGCTACACTTATCCTTATCGTAACCAAATAAAAATAGAAATTCCATTCGAAATTCGGTTCATTCGAAAAGGCAGAGACGTTATGTAATTCACTTATTATTATATTATTTACGCTCTGACATAAATTAAGAATAAGCGAACGTACTATTGTTTCCCCTTCTCCGCGTCCTCGAACGGCATGTGCACCTATCTCATGTTTTACACGGTATATAAGCTCATCATAACACCCTGCAAGTCGAAATGAAGATTTTTATATGGAAACCCGCAAGTATCTATAAAAGCACCTATTTAGTGGTTAACTAATCTTAACATAACTTGGAATAACAAATTTAATAAAACTTGAAAATAACAATTCGATTGTGAAAAACATAAAACTAACATTCAATTCAATCAATTTGTCAAGTGTACAAATGAAAATACTGCAGTGGTCCACGGTTCACCACTAAATACCTTACTCCCCACTACAGATACTCAGATGACGTCATCGGGGAATTAGTCTGACCCATTTTCAATAGCATTCGTCCTTAGGCCAAAGCAGGCAGATAGCAGAAGGAAGGACGGACGGACAGACAGGCCTCTTGTACTTACTTTCGTTACTTGAACATGACTTTCGATTGATTTTCGAACGTTAACTAACTTGAGTAAATTGTAATAGCTCTTAACAAACGAAGATGTGGACAAAGTTTAGCCATAATACGGTCTATGCAGCAAATTCGAACATCATCCGCATACTCAAGAGCTAGTTGCCTTATTATTGTCTAAAAGATTAAATATTTAATCATAATACTCGCAGTTACGTAACGCACCTAACGAGCTCTATAAAGTTAAGATTGTCTAAATGATAATTGTACCCCTGCTTCTAATGGAAGATTTCCGTACAGAATTCTCTGCTCCATTCTGACCAAAATGAGGCATTTATTTATGTGTGTATGTCTTTACTCTTCCAGAAAAATAAAGAAATTTAAATGTATACAAAAAAGTATTTATCGTTTACTTACGCTTATCACTAATGCGTTGAGTTAAAAACGCTATAGATGGCATCGGACTTTATCTTGCTTGCAATAATTTTCAAAAAGCACATTGAGTGGAAATTAATAATCACAGCTTAAGATAATAATGATTAATGCATACAATAATCACAAGCTACTTGTATAATACGAAAGCATAAAAAGAACAATTAAACATCAGTAACTTGTTGCATAAATAACACATGAGTTGGTCATTAGGTTATCGAGTAAATGTTGTAGAAAGAAAACAAGAAAAGTAAATGGACAATATATTGCGTACGTGTGCATTAAAGAAAATGTGGTTTAGACCACATTCCTTTGCGTTAACGCTGGCAGAGCAAAGATGCTCAAATAATTACGTGATAAGTTATTATATTACATTAATATGTTATTGTACTGAACAAGTTGTTATTATGTTTATCAACACACACACACACACACACACTGATAACGTGTTGAATTCGAAAATTGACATGACTTTTAGCAAACAATTCAATTCTTTTTTTACGTGATTTGAAAAATTTCATCATCAATCGTACTAAAAAAATCGTTTCATTTGGCAACGAAATCGATTCTGTTCGACTCCATTTAGGATTCAGTTTTCGATCGTTTTCTTTTTTACGCTACACCACTTGCAGCACTTGTTGTTCTTTTTCACAATCACTTCTTGGCTTGACTTCAGCGTGTGTGTCCATTTGTCCGCTAGCCCGTCCGTTCGTTATGTTTTCTAGTCTTCGACCTACAGGCCAAAGTATGTTCAATATTTCGATGAAATTCGATACACTGCCGGGTTTTAGTCCAAGGACGATTGTCACTGAATATGGTTTAGGTCCGAACAGTTTTTTGTTTACTTGCCATATAACGTCTTACTTTGAAAAGTCGTTGTACGAGCGACTGTAAGGTGGAGTAGGGTACTTTATAATGGGTCATGGATTGCTAAAGTGGTTTTGCTGCTTTTGTAATGAGTTATGCGGTTAAGGAAGTAAGGCTTGTGGCTTTTTAGTTCGTAAGGAAAAGGCTTTTCCCAATCGTCACACCCTTGCTTTATTTATGATCAAAAAGTGATGTAAATACTTTTTCATAAAATTTCAAAATCTTGAAGATTTTTGCGTCAAATGAAATGAAAACGAAATTAAAACATTTTTTTCTAACAATATCGAATCAAAAGCGTCAAAGAACATTGCTTCGAAGGAAAATAATTTAATGATATGTCCAATGCGTTTCAAAAGGGGGCGAATAAACACAAAATGTGTTCGATTTACGTCTATTGGCCGCTATATTAAAACCAATGCGTAAAATGTTATGTAAATAATGTTTAGAAGATCCCATAAGTTTCGGCCAAAAATCAACGAGAAATATTTGTTAAATCGGTCCAGGTGCTAAGGTAACATTCCATCATTACGCCGACATATTATCTGCTCAGGAAACTAAGTCGAAAATTGCTCAGAAATTCTAAGCGTGATCTCGCTTCCTTAGCTATCAGTACAAAGCATTGCCTTTTCGAATGCTATAGGAACGCTTTTGTATAAGAACTGATGGCATAAAGAAGAATCGGCAGCGTATCACTTATTTCGATGAAATTTGTAAATGCGTCTTGGATTCATTTTTAATTCACACTTAGAAGCTGCAAAATCCCACATGCCCATACGTGATTCATACCTTCATACACTCAGTAAATGTAAAGTGTAAAGTTATAGAGGAAATATAACTTGTGTTCATTAACCATTGTGCTTATTAAGCATACGGTGCATTTTCTTAAATTTATATATAAAAAGAATTGAAAAGGTTTATCAAGGTATAGGACTTTTGTACGTATGAACGTTATATGAATCGTAAGAGATTCCGCGAAAGAATCGATATTTTTTTCTTTATTTGTGTTGTCGCAGTAGAGTTAAAATATTTGTATATGAAACAGTAAAAAACATGACTTAAAATCTAATGAACATCGGACCGATTTTTCGAAAAGTTGTTTTGAAAAAGAAAACAACATCCGCCTTAATGGTCTTCCCAATTGTAGAACACAACCTCTTCCAAGTTTATAATGACATTAAAATGAGTGGACCAACCATTTAATTATTTCCACCAAAAGCCTTGGCCGTTAGTTTTCAACATCTCTTTTTCCCAGTTAGCCTAAGAATTCATTTTATTAGATTAAATAAATAAATACTAAGAATTATAATAATTTTTCTTCAATTCCAGGATTAGAACATACTTCGCTGCTCTCTGGTTCAAAACTTAACGTTACCTGGCACTTGGCTTATCCTCATCGGGTAAGTTATTAGCAAAATGTTTAAAACGTTTTCTAACTTCTTCAGATATCAACCTATGAAGTACAAATGTTGTCTTACTACTAAAGCTATTATTTTGCAAGTACAAGAGAATACAATAATTTTTTAAACTCAAGACCTCCTAATGTCTAAGTTTAACAGAAACTAATCACAAATGAAAGCATAAAGATGATAAATGAGATTATGGGGGCGAAGCGGTTATTCAAACCATCAGCAGAACCTTTAAGGACCACCGTATTGCAAGCGTCCGTATGACAAATATTGCAATTGTCGCTATCATTTTGATCGCAAATGATCTGAGAGCCACAGCCTCTAATCAAGGTCTTACCCTTCAGTAACGTAACGCAGCTGTCGTTACTATCATAAATGGGACAAACTTCTGGCTTAAGAGGGTCAGTAACACAATTCGCGTGTTCTGTAGAGTTGCAAATGTAACATTGACGACGATCGTCAGGGAAAATCTGAACAAGAAAAACGTTTATTGCAATGCAATATTCAAGTGATGTCTTTTTTTCCCACCTGATTATTACAGTTATCGCCCTTGCATTTGTGACATGTCTCGGTCACGACGCACTTTTGTTCAGCTGAGTTCAATTGAGCAAAGCAGCCTCTTAACGTGCGACCTTCCAAGATACGGGTAACACATATATCGTTGGGTGCTTTACAATCCTGCGTTGTTTCTATTAGGTCTGGCTGTTGAGCACAATCAGGTGTCTGACCTGAGTCGCAAGAAATACATTTCGCACCGCTTGGCAATCGAGAGATTTCATTGCATTCACTGCCTTCACACTGATAAAAGATATTTTGCTCTGTCCAATCGTCTAGATCGCTGCTATTAAGTGTGCTAACACAACCCATTAAGTCTACTTCGCCATCGTCGAATTTGGCAAAACAAGAATCGTTATTGTCATAAATCTCACAATATTTCGACGAAGCCAGTGGACATGGTGTGCTATCATCGCACATGTAACATTTGAGGCGATCGGATGGGAATACAAAATTGTTGCACCCGTCGCTCGTGCATGCAGCGCAGTCTTTGTTATTTTCGCCAAGACGACATGCTTGTTGATGTGGTAACTCTTTATCATCCAAGCAAGAACGAATGATTTGATTATCGTTCATGACAACCATACATTCCTGGTGACATTTTCTGATTTCAAAATCATCACTCTCTGGATTTGTTGTGCATGAAGCATCAGCTTCTGAGTTACAGAAAACGCATTTTACATATGCATTAGTATTCCAAACCATGTTGCATTCGTTAGATTTGCATTTAAAACATAGATCAGGATTCAGGCGACAAAAATGATCTTCGTAGTCCTCTACATCGTCAGAGCAGCCACGACGCCAGACGTTACCCGAAAGATCGAAAACTGTCATGCAATCTTGGTAAATATTCCTCGTGGAACAGTTAAGTGCAGGACCTAATGAGTGTATGCACTCATCACCCATACAGGTATGACAACGCAAAGGTAGTTCTTGCCAAACGCCATGAAGACCATCATCAATTTTATTGAATAAATCAATGGAATTACATTTGGTGCCGAAACATGACCGGCATGTTTTAGTGTCGGTAGAATCACAATAGACGTACGACTTGCAGTCACGAACTGTGATGTTATTACTTAAAGCCGTTACACACGACTCTGTTTCATTAACGACAGGGCATGGCCTAGCTGTCCACGGAAAAGATTCACAAGCAAGATCTTCGTCAGAGGAGCAAGCGTAACACATTAATCGGTCTGCAGGGAATATCTATTTATAAGAGATCTCTTAGGTTAGAAGGAAAATCTCTAGTTAGCACTACAAACCTCCCGGTTGCAATTGTCTCCAGAACAAATTTCACAATTTTCATTTGTATTCAACACACAAGACACAAACTCATCTTCTGGCAAACTAAACAAACATCCTCTCTCGGTTACTCCATCTGTTCGATAAAAAGCAAAAAAATTTACGTATACAATGGCAATATATGCAGCTTCACTAACCTTCATTTAATTTACTGTAACAATTAGTGTAAGGTAAGCTTTTGCAGTCATCGAAGGTTCCGATGTCTTGCGGTTTTACAGCGCAAGCATCATCATCGGATGACTTGCAAATTGCGCAACTTTGAACTGCTGGAACGCTTTCAAGCGAATTACAATCATTGCCTGAACATATTAACACCCTTTTAGTTTTAATGATATCTTCCAATTCTTGATCATGCAATGAACTAACGCAACCCATTTGACTGATTTCATTGATTTCGTTGAACTCAGTAAAGCAAGAATCGTCTTCCCCATGCAAGGGACAGTGTTTTTGGATTGGACTCTCGCAATCCGTTTCACATGTATAGCAGGAGTGACGTTCCTCCGGTAGATCGTCAATATTACAACGATCATCGAAGCAGGCCTGGCAATTAGTGTCTTCACCATTCGAACATGTTGTTTGATCTTTAACTTCTTTGTCGTTCAAACATGTGCGTATTAAATCAAAACTGGATTCACCGGAGTCCATCGGCCACAAAGCGGTCATGCATCCATCTTGGCATTGGCGAGTTCTATGGATGGCATTTTGCGGATCCCATAAGCATTCGGAATTCTTAGAAGACGTACAGTAAATACAGTCGACAAACTCTGTTTTAGCAAGAGCTGTATTACATTCGTTCGACTTACAAGCGTAACAACTGCCTTCGTTTGCTTCGCAAAAGTCTCCGTAAAACTTTTCGACTAGATTAGAACAACCGCGACTTATCACTACGCCGCTATCATCAAATACAGTCATACAGTCTTGTTCATCATTTAGTTCACACTGTAGTTTTTGGGTTGTCTCTGACGAAGCACAATCACTTTGATTGCAAGTGAGACAAGTCAAAGGTAAATTCTGCCATTTTCCAAAATTATCATCTTGTTTTTTGGCCAAGTTAACAGTGTTACAGCCACTGTCTTCACACATGACACACTTTCTCGGATTGGAAACATCACATGTCAGATGAGATTTGCAACCGCGATAGGTAGTATCTTCGTGGAAGCTAGTAACACAAGCGTCTTCTGGATTGTATTTGGGGCATATGCTCAGACTATTTGGCGAAACTTCGCAATCCTCGTTAGTGTTCGAATCACATATGTGACATGAAATCCGATCGGAAGGGTATATTTCTCGATTGCAAAGGTCGCCGCGACAACTTGAGCAACTCGGTGAATTCGTATTTAAGCAGTTTAGAAACTCGTCATCTTGTAAATTAGATAAGCAACCTCTTTCAGTCCAACCATCTGGCAATACGCGCGAGTAGCAATCTGGGTACGGTAAAGAAGCGCATACTGTGGAATGTGCCAATTCTTCAGGATTTATTGCACACTTTATATCAGTTCGTGAATTGCACAAAGCACACGTTTGAGCTTCTGGTATAATGTCGTGGGTGTTGCAATTTTCTCCGTCGCATAAGTAAATACGTTTCCGTTTGAGTAAATCATTCAACTCTTCATTGTTAAATTCGCTGCGACAACCCATTCCAATGACAGAGCGAGTTTCGTCATAGAGCACGTAACATTGATCCTCGGGGTGATAAGCTACACACTCTTGAGTCTTAAGATTTTCGCATGTATCGTCTTCACAGATATTGCAGCTATGACGTTTCTCAGGAATGTCGACTACATTGCACTTTTCGGTGTCACATGTTTTGCAAAATTCGTTAACTCCAGACGCGCAATCTTCGCGGTCATCCAGATCCATGTCATCATAACATGATCTAAGCAGACCGTAAGCGGGATTCTCTTCTTTATCACGAGGATACAAAGCAGTCATGCAATGCTTATAACATTTTCGGAGCTGGTTAACAGTGGAGTTTACATTATTGACACATTCTTCCAAAGATTCTGAATCGCAGTATAAACATTCAACGTAATCCTTCAACGTTGTAGCTAAGTTGCAGCCATTTGAGTTGCATCTTAAGCACTTTTCCGGATTAGCTTCGCAATAGTCTTTATTGGCGAGTTCAACAGTATCACTGCAACCACGTGCTTTAACTTGTCCTTTGGCGTTAAAGACCGTCATGCAATTTTGAGTTGGATTGCCCTCACATACTCTAAAAGAACCAAGGCTCTGGCATTGATTTTCGTTCTCGCAAGTATAACAAGTTAGAGGAAGATCCTGCCATTTTCCCGGTTTTCCTTCATCAACTGCATATTCGAGATTAATGGTGTTGCAACCATCAAAGTCGCATTTACGGCATGTCGTATTGTCATTTTCATCGTCGCACTTCATGCTCGAGGCACAACCGCGAGTAGTTATGCCATTAGCCAGATTGGTTACACAAAAATCGTTTTCTTTATAGATTGGACAGACTTTATTGGCATTCGGAGAAGCGGCGCATTGTGGATCAGTGGATGAGTCACATTGATGGCATTTTCTACGATCAATTGGAAAGACATCAATTGAATTACATTTGTCGCCGACACAGGTTTGACATAGTTCATTTTCCCCCGCCATTAGGCAATCGTAAAAGATGTCATCGTCCAATGAAGCCAGGCATCCACGTTCCGTATGACCACCTTTAAGAAAAAGAAATGGAAAGAAAATCATTGGCGTGCTTGTAAATGATCAAACAATGGTTGAATGTTTACTGTTAGGATCGATACGCGTATAACAATTAGTATAAGGTAATGCGGAGCAAGAGTCTGTGCTTGTGACTAAATTCGGATTAGTTGCACACAACACATCGTTTTCGGAACTGCAAGTAGAGCACATTTTCGGTGTCGGTAGGGCTTCTGGGTTGTTGCAATTTTTGCCTGTACATAACAGCATCTTCTTCTGTTTGATTAAATCAACGACGGTGTCATTATCAAACTCACTACGGCAGCCCACTTGTGACATGTCGTCGTTTTCAAATAAAACGTAGCACTGATCTTCTGGATGATAAGTAGTACAAAAATCAGTCTTGTAATCTTGGCAACCATCTTTTACACATCGATAGCATTCCTGACGGTCCTCAGGAAAAATCATAGCATTGCATAATTGATCCGAACAAGAAGTGCAATAATTATTTTCACCTTCTGTACAACTTTCACGTTCTTTCAAGTCCAAATCATTCAAGCAGGTACGTGTTAATTCGAACGCTGCATCGCTGCTATTATCTCGTGGATATAAAGCGACCATACAGTCCTTGTAACATTTACGCGTTCTGGCATGAGACTGTATGGGGCTAATAACACACGCGTCAGCCTCCGCCGAATCGCAAAAATAGCAATCCACAAAGTCTTCTAATCGTTCAGCATCATTGCATTCGTTTGATTTGCAAGCTAAGCACATGTCGGGATGTTGATCGCAATAGTCTTCTTGAATTATAGCCACTTCGTCACTACAGCCCCGTTGTACAACTGAGTGATCCAAAGCAAAAACTGTTACACACGTTTGGAAAATATTTCCTTCACATTCCTGAATACGTGAAGTTTTAATATCCTCGCAAGATTTTCCTTCACAAACGTAACATTTTAAAGGCAAAGGTTGCCATTTTCCCGGCAAACCAATTGCGTTAGCTAAAAGATTCACGCTATTACAATCATTTGTACCAGCACATATGCGACATTTTTCCCGATCGGCTACGTCACAACTGAGGGCTGACTTGCAGTCGCGTAAGGTTTGGGTACCGTTCAGTTTAGTAACGCAATTATCGTCTTCTTGGTAAATTAAGCAGATGCTGGCAAATGGTGAGGGATCGTCCTCGCAAGCAGAATTACTCAAAGAATCGCAACGTATGCAACTGCGACGATCCTTGGGGTATACCTCATTATTGCAAATATTAGAATCACAAACTTGACATTGTCCAGTACCATCAATACACTCCTCAAAGAGTTCGTTGCTTAGATCGGAGAGACAACCACGATGTGTTGAACCGTCTGTACACATAAGAAGAGAAAATGGCATTGTCGTACTAATTGTGGACAACTTTGTGGACAACTACAGACATACCTTTATCAATGCGCATATAACATTCGGTATAGGGTAAGTCTTCGCATTCTCTAGAGTCCTTTGCGGAGGCTGAAACACAATTAGGATCATTAGTTGAGTTACATTGCACGCAATAACCGGTTTCTGGTATGTCATCAAGACTATTGCAATTGTCGCCATCACAAAAAAGAAGCTGACGTCTATTGGCCTTTATAAAAGACGAATCCAAGTCACTCATACAACCCATACTGTTTGGCTTACCATTGCTGAAGAGGATGAAACATTTATCATTTTCTCGAAATGCTGTACATTGAGCACTTGTCATATTGTTGCATTCAGCGTTCTGGCATGTATTGCAAGTTAAACGTGGCGAATCGGGAATATCAACGGAATTACAAGTGGAATCTTCGCAAGCCTTACACAAAGTATTATTGTCACCAAGGCAGACAGTTTGAGCATCACGCTCTAAGTCATCAAGACACGTTCTAATCAACTCATAACCGGGATCTTCTTCATCGACACGTGGATACAATGTGGTCATGCAAGCTTCATGACAAGAACGAGTCCGTTTAATAGTGTCAACGCCGGATACGCAACTTTTATCGTTGAAACCATCGCAAAACAAACAATCCACATAAGCTTTGAGATCAGTAGCCTCATTGCAGCCGTTCGATTTACAAAATTTGCAAAATTGAAAATTTTCATCGCAATAGTCGGAATACTTGCCAGCGTAAATTTCATCAGAACATCCCCGCTGCACTACTGTTCCGTCTTTTTCGAATACAGTAACGCAATTTTGTTGATCGTTTAGCTCACATTGCTTAAGTTGATCGGGATTTATTTCGCGACAGTTTCTACCCAAACAACTGAAACAGCTGATAGGTATCTCTTGCCATTTGCCTGGATATCCGATATAACTATTAAATAAATCCACGACATTACAGTCATTGGTGTTGCACGATCGACATGTCTGCTTATCCGTACTATCACATGCCAATTCTGGGCTGCAGTCACGATACGTAAAATCATCGATTAATTTTGTTACACAAGATTCCGTCTCAGAATATCTGGGACAAATTGATGTAAATTTTGGTGAGCTTTCACAATTCGGGTCAGTAGTAGAGTTGCAACGGTGACAACTAAGGCGATTTTCGGGAAATATCTGGGCAGAATATGTATCACATTATTTAAATACTAAAGTCGATCGATTTCTTACCTTCATATTGCATTTATTTTCGTTGCAAGTCATGCACAGAGTTGTATTATTGGTTAGACAAGAGAATAAATCGGTTTTGTTTAAGTCACTGACACAACCACGTTGAGTCGATCCATCTAAGCCATAAGTACATAATATTATTTTAATACAGGGTTCAGGATCAATCATCTCAACTTTTTCTTCTTACATTACCTTCGTTCACTTTTGCAAAACATTGCGTAAGGGGCGAGGGGCCGCATGTTTTACCATTACCCACTTCAATAGGATTGGAAGCACAAATCAAATCATCATTGGAATCACATACGGAGCAATATGTTGAATGTGGAATATTTTCAAACGCGTTACAGTTATCACTGTTACATAAGAACAAGTTGTAAATGTTATCGAAAACAAAGTCATCATCTTGATCACCAACACAGCCCATGTCAGTAATGGTTGCGCGATCATCGAAAAGAATAAAGCACTGATTATCGGCTTTGTTGTTAGTACATTGCGTAGTCTGACTCTCTTCACATTCAGTATCTGTGCAATGCCAACATGATAAACCTTCAGCTTGAACTGAAAATAGAAAAAAAAAATTTATTTATTTTAAACAGGCAGTGGCACTTCTAGATGTAAATAGTAGCTAGTTGTCAGCTGGGAACACACTCACTCCTGGTTACGTATTAAAGACGATGCCTAAGTAAAACTCACGTCTCCTTGTTTATTAACATAAAAGGAAGGACTGTAGAAGACCACATGACGGCAGAGACTAAAGAAGAAAAGCTTTGGAGGGACACTCAGGCAACTTTAAAGCTGCTAGTAAATTCATTTTTCGAGTTTTATTCATTTTACCACATGTTCGAATATGAATCTAAAATTCTTCATAACTTCGATGCGAAAGGATATACGAAAAATCGGTTTCTTATGCCCGTGTACTACATTTTCTGCCCTAATGAAAAGCTTAATACGTAATTGATTCTTGATTCCAGGGAATGACAAGGAGTCATAGCAACTTTGGATGATAAGTTAGATGTTCTGACAATTGAAACTTTTTTTTGGGTTGTAGGTAGTCCTCCGTTTTAGCTGCTATAGCTGAGCGAAGATTACCAAAAGCGTTGCCTACCTTGAGCGCGTTTGATGCACTTTTTTGGTGACAAGTGGCAAACACTTAAAGTTATAGCGTTGAATACTGACTATCTTATTATCTTCACTGCGTACACGTTTAACCAAGTTAGCTTCATTTTCAAGTACCTATTATACCGGTTTAGCTCTCTTTTCTCCGAAATAAAAGCGTCGATCCAACATTGGACGCCATTATCGATATCATGTAACTCCTTATTGCAAAAGCTTTAATTATTTCCTTTTGTCGCTTTTTAACGCGACTATTCTTTTGAGCAGCTGTCAATTCGTGGAGCATGCAACGAACACGAATCTTGTTGTGAACGTGAAATGCCAATGTCGGAATAAAATTATAAATCACCCGCTTATTCTTCCGAATTTGCCTGACAGCTTCAGCGTTATCTTGAGATAAAACTTTAATTGAACGACTTCCACGAAATTCACAAACAAGTGAAGTACAGTCCTAAATAGGAACAAGTTCATTTCTACATTCTTGGCGTAATAATCCACCTTTAAAGGAATAATAAGTCATGGCACTAAAGAAGTTCTTTCTTTCGTTAAATTCCCTATTTCCCAGAAATATGATATACGTATATATACAAACACTTATTGAAAACAAATGCATGTGTGGGTCTAACGACTTCCACATATGAAGGCCAGCATGTCCAACTTATTGATGATTTATAGAACTCAAGTAGTTACATACATTAAAAGATAACCATGCACGTTTCTGATAATACGTGATGCTTGTTTTGAATCACTCCAAGTAAAGAGCGCTAGCTCGCAAGACGGGCTGATTAAAAACTAATTCCGAGACTTAAACAAAAACAAACCAACACTTGTCGGAAAAATTAAATTCTTTTTTCTCGACCAGCAACTCGGTAGTCGTGGGTTTAAATCTCAAGTGCCGTAGAGTTTTCAATAAAGCCGATAGCCTTAGATGTTAATACTTTAACAGTATTTACATTTCATTTTTCTGGAAAAATTAATAATAATAATAATAATAATAATGATAATAATAATTATAATATAACATTAAATTATAACGATAATAATAAAGTGGTTTTAGGAAGAAAATTTGAAAATATATTGAGTGAAAGACTTTCAGTTCTGCTTACGTATGTAAACTTTTGTATATATTGTGCAATGAGTAGATTTGACCAGTAAAAGCGATTTTATTAATTTATTATCGCCTAACTTGCAAACATTGTATTAGTTCAATAATCTATTATTGGCTTGGAATAACAATCTATCAGAAGGTTATTTTACAATTTCTTTCTGTGTTTTTTTTTGGTTTTTTTTCTTATCGAAGAAAAAGCATTTTTTTAAGTTAAGCTGTTACTCAATTTCATTTGTTTGTAACGTTTGAAAATATTCTAAAAAACAGGTAAGAACACGACAGTGGCACACGGCCTAAGTATGTCGATGCACCAAACTTTATCAGTGTGCAATGACAAACAAGCTCAGACCGATTCCAAAAGTGATTTCGAATCAATCGATATAATCAAAGGCGGGTTGGTTACATCCGCACGAACTTAATATACTCTTGTACCGCAAGTTGCTTAGGATATAAAATGTAGGAAACTTATATTCGGTCGTGACCGGATCGTTTATACTCATCACCGTGATCCGAAAAAGAAGGAAAAGAACTGAATTGTCGTACTCTATAATATTAAGTGGGCGCGACTGGTTTTTTCTATTTTCAAAATAAGAGGGGGAATTTATATGGTGTATGTGTTGGTTTCTATAAGTAAAAAGCAAAAAACACGGAAAGGAAAAGCAGTTTTTCTTACATAAACATGTAGCTTCAGTACACTATAGGCGTGTCCTTTGCTAGGTTTGGTTCATTTTGAAATTCTTTTGCAAATTCATAGGCGATGTATTCATTTTTACTAATGGGAGAATGTTTGCAACAAATACTACATAGTTGCGCAGACAGACAGATAGACAGAGGAACAGACAGATATCTTTAGGCCAAGAATTTTTATTCTTTACGGTGTTGTTGAAGGTTGCTTCTGTGCCTTATGAAGGTACTGAAAAAAAATTAAATTTTGATACACTATAATATTGGGTAGGCGTGGTCAACTTTCCACATTTTTATGCACGTGCTACAGCATCGTCCAGCATGTACATTTATCTGCTATAGTTTATGACTAAGAAGCAAAAGACTTTTGAAAAGCAGATGTAGTATTGTGGGTGTGTGGGGACAGATTTTCAATACCAATCTGCAGAAACTTCTAATCTTTCTGCCATATTTGAAGTTAATAGCTTCATTTTTGCGGCCAGGAGAATCTTTACAATAGACGGACAGACTGAATGACGGGAATTTTTAAATCGATTTAGAATTTGATGCTGATCAAGAATATATATACTTTGTGGGGTCTCTTATGCTTCCTTCTGAGCGCCTGGACAAAAACGTCTATTAAATAGTAACATTTTTATTACGAAAGTTTCTTATAGGATGCTATAGTCTGGCAATAGTCTCTGGCACGACAGCAAAATGCTTCCTATACCTGCTATGAAGTGATATTCTACAAAACTGGAAGTCCGTACGTATAGTCTGCCGTAAACTAGAGGCAAATTGTTTGAGACGACACCGGGCTTTTCTATAATTCACTAAAAACTAATATTAGCTTACAGTATTGTGCTTGAGGTGTTGTGTGTCCATGATTCGCAGCACAGCGATTTTGCCTTTTACAATCTTAATCTTATCAAGTAATCGTTTAGAAACACGTAAATAAAGCAATGCGGATATACTTGCATATACATAAAGCGAAGTGGAAGGAGGTATGGGTATAGGTGCGGAGTTAATCACATGAAAATTCTTTTACTGTTAAGATAAGGTGCCCACAAATCTTTCGTGCTTTAGAAGTACGCATAGACATTGGCATTTTTACTTTACATTACTTCTGAAATATGGTGGGAGATACTTTTTGCTCACGAATTTAGATTTCTTTATGCACTTTAACTCTTTTTCACTCCCCTACTTGAGGTGTTTCTATACCTGGTCACCTTAATTAATGTGCAATTGATATTTTTATCAATTATTAGAGTCATGTTTATGGAAAATGTATTTGGTTGTTGTCGTTTTCATAGGCGAACGTACTAAACCCAACTTTTGAGTTACCTGATAACCACATGGTGTTTCTTTTGTTGCCAAGGAAGAGTAATAAAAGATCCGATGTAGTTAACTTGACAAAGTCTGTAACATTGATTATGGAGTCTCGGACACCTATCGTACAAACGAAGCACATATCATGGTATAATTTCGCTCTATACTGCGAGTTGTTTACAGATGTTTGTTTTTTCCAATTTTTATACCCTATGCCACTTGTTGTACAAGGGTATATTAACTTCATTCACAAGTGTATGTAACACTCAGAAGGTCTTGAGATAGACCCACCTTCCATTATGCCGATTTATTCAGAATCCATTTTTGGAATGATTCTAAGCGAGTCTGCCCATCTGTCCATCTCGTTTTCTTGTTTTCTGCCTATAGGTCAAAATTTTGTACAACAAAGTCTTTTGGCTCAAGATGGAAAGCCGTTTTAGATGCTTCCCCCTCTTCCCTTACAAGGCGTTATTTTGCAAAGTCATTATACAGTGATATAGGATATTCCATGCTGGGCCGAGGCCCACGATATTTTGTAATGTTTGTGTTTTGATTTTAAAATTTTTTTTGCTTCGTACCCGCAATACTTTGATGGGTATGAATACCTTTTTGTTTATTGAAATAAATCACTCATTCAATTCTTAGAACATTTTATATTAGTATTGGTAACTCGTTTCCTCACTTTTTATCTTTCAAAAAAACTAAAAAAAAGACATTTTTCCATTCAGCATTTAAAGCAATTGATTTAATAGAAAATGTGTTGGATTTAATGACCTTATATATATATATAGCAGCGGTACTAAACGCATCGAATGAAATCCTGATCTGTAGTCTCGTTATTACAGATTTCATAGCCGTGCGGATTACAGTTGAGAAGATTGAAGACAATTTTACCATTGCATTTATTTAAGTAAGTAACTGAATAGGCGACCAAATAAGAATCGATTCAGTGTTTGCAGGATTGAATCTCATTGCGTTATAAAACACACTTGATCGTAGTTACAGAGAGGCATAACACTTTTCGATTGGAGTACACACCCCTTTTGGTTTATGGCACTTCACTGTCTCTCTCGTTCGTTACTATCAACTCTCCTGACAATCACTTATGAGTAAAAGATCATATCAAAAAAAAAAAAATAATAATAAAAGATCCTCTTAATACGCATTTCCAGCGTGGGGTATAAAAAAACATTTTTCACTGTCGCTTGGGCCAACATATCATATCACATATAATATAAATTACAGTCTTTGTGACCATTAGCCTAGTAAGCTTTGCCTCCCATTACAGCGGTAGCAAACTGGTATTTTTTTACTTCAAAAAGACAAACTAATATCTAAAGACACTTCCCTATTCGGGCGCACACTCACTAGGCTGAAGCCACTTCACTTCGTACGCGGGACATGCCCTAGTACTTTTCGAACTTTTCATTTAACTTAGTGTATAATCCAGGTAATATATCACTGATACGTTCGCGCTAAACAAACGAAGGCAATACATGATGGACTTTGAATTGGAGCCATAAAAAAATTCATTCGAAAAATGATTATTATTTTTTCACTCATTGCACACCTACACTATAGATTGCAAAATAACCTTCCGGCTGCCCGATGCCATAACGGAAAGTCAAGAATGCGAAATGACTCTACATATTCGAGAGAGCATAACTCTTAAGTGAGTTAAACTCAAAAGCCTATAATTCCATTCGAATTCGTTTCTCGCTCTGAACGTATGGGAAGTGTGTTCAATTATCCGTTTTATTTGAGTTGTAGAGGCCGATATAACTTCACTGTCATTGACATTGAAATTCTCGTAGGTTATGTTAAGAAATTTTAAAAGCACAAACATCACTCAGATTATTATCAAAGTATATTTTTTTCACATTTTCGCATAAATGTTCGTATTCATGTTCGCACACACATTTCAATTTAATCTCCCGGTTTATGAACGTATATCTATAACAATTCCATAAATTGGAATGAAAAAAAAAAAAGCATTTTTTTCATTCTTTTTTTTTCTTTTTTTTTTGTACAACACCTACCGAAGTATACAAGGATAAATCCTACTAAAATTCCAATATTCACTTTTCTTGGCAACATTGTATTTGAAACTTTCCGCTAATCACGGTAAACTAAGTAACACGCTGACAAGCTCATGGCCTTTTATAGATTTTCGAGCAATATTTTATCTCTATAAATTATTGGTCATTAATCATGAAAGCTATTTGTAATGAAAGCGATAGGGCCGCTTTTATATTGAGCCAATTGTTATTTATGACTTACAATAATCACACATACAAAGCAGGATTATTTGGATAAAGTGCAAATGGATATACCGTAGAATAAAAGAAGCAAGCAAATGATCGCAATTATGACTGAATATTGTGGGAAAGATAGCAATATATTCTCTGGAAAGATGTTTAACAATTACAAGTGTACTTGAAAACTTCAGGAGCTGTTTGTATCTACGGTTAAATAATCAGTGAATCATTCTTTGGAGGAGTCTTAAGAAAAACAATATCACACCAAGAAGAAATACCTTCTACGCAAACTATAAGGAGTTCGAAGATCTGTAACTTGTTGGCCTGATGGGAAAAGTAGGAGTTTGTTTGTAGAAACTGCGTTACAAATTCGGTGAATATAAAGAGACCTCTAGGAATTAAATCTTATTGTGATGCCAACTACGATGATAGAACAACCAAAGGCAACATATACATATCTTAAGGTCGGCCCGGTGGCGTTCTTTTCCTAATTTCCTTTTAACGCGAGCGATTTTGTTGGCCTATCTCTTCTTCATTACTTCAGGCCCTGCAATAAAGATAATGTTAAGCGAAAAGATAAGCGGAAAATCTACGCAACATTCTCTTGCCCAGGACTGAAGTTCGAGAAGGATCATTCTTGAATTAAAAGTGAAGCGTTTGCTGATTGATTTGTCACAAGACATGGTGTGTTTGGCGTTACCTCTCTTAGGTAGTTTCTATTCCTAATAGCAGTTACATTAATAGCTCTTATAAGCCACTAGTTTCTACCTTCTAGAAAAATGGTTGCGTATCTTCCGCATTTTTTTTTTCCGCTAAATTGTGATCAGAACGAGTGGAAAATATTCAAGGCTATCATTTATTTAATGCGTAAAATAATGCGATATATGCGCAATTTTTCAAATAAGTAAATTTAATAAAAGAAATGATCTCAAAATAAGTTTTTATTTAAATGAACTAAGGGATGAAAAATAAATTTAGTCCCAGTCGTGTTTCTAGACTACAGAAAAGAAAGAATAAAAGCTTGGGCCGCCTGAGATTTCAGTAAAGCAATATTATGTAACGCCTTGCCATATAATCAAGTCCTGCTTCTACTGTATTAAAGGAAAGCAATATATAAGCTTAGCTTCAACTAAGATTGAATTCCCTTTAATATGCAAGAGCTCGCATAGGAAGGCAAAACGAAGATCCATTTACCAGACGTACAACGTGTACAACGTATCGTATGTCGTATTGAAATGAACTTGACTTTGTTAGAATTTCAAAGCATTTTTTAGTTAAGTGTATAAAGCAATCCCGGATGAATTTTTGTTTATTCATGTAACGTAATGCGTCACTCAATAAGTTCATAGGGTGAGATATAGATATAGGATTATTGTTTACGAGTCCATATGATTTTTAAATAGTACCAGTCTGTGTGTCAAAATATCATGGCATACCGATCATTGGTTTACAGGTTATAGTTGTTTCAGTGACACTAAACACGAGATTGCTCTACAAAAACAAAAGAAGCGATGACTGTATATCCTCCTAAGATCTTATTGAGTGATATGATATACTGCAAAACCTATATATATATATATTTAGACTGCTGAACTCACTTGATACATGATATATTCCGTCTTATTTCCGTCCTTTTATAATTGCAAGCGAGCTGATCTGATCTATTTTTCATACTTGACTTTTTCATATTTGTCTTGTTTCCGTTCTTTTATAATTGCAAGCGAGCTGATCTGACCTATTTTTCATACTTGACAGAAAGATTTTCTTAAAGCGAAATTTAAGGCTGTATAGTGCACAAATGTAATCTTGATCGGTTCCAATTGTAATTTTGAAGGAAAAAAACGCAATCGTTTGGCAGTTTTCGAATCGATTTTCGAATTTCACTCACTAGATAATCGAGATAGCAAGGAAGAATTGTTCTTTTAGACAAAGTTTTGAGGTGTTAATTGATGGTCGGACCGACGACAAACGTGTCATATTATTCAGTCATACCCTTTGATCAAAGATGCTTATATTCAATGCTTGCATACTTTTAAGCTGTACAAATATTTTGTAAATATAACATATCTTTAGTATCGGCTATAAAAGTAATATATAGTGGGCATAAAACTAAATACGATTGATTACATTTCAAGCACTTTCTTAAATCCTAGTAGGCATTCAAGAACCAGTAAAGGTAAGACAAGTAAGCAAACTTATACAAGATATCTTTTCTTTTTAATGTCTTTACTCGCAAATCATTTAAAATTAAGCACTTGGCGAATGTATTAACAACCACTAGTAAGGAAAAACAATAATATAACGCAATAGTTCGGTTCAATTTTCGACTTTAGGTTTTGAGTATCCATAAAAAGTGTCAGGTATATATAGGAAAATTCGTTGTTTCTTACTGTAGACTGCTTAAACAGCTTGGGCTTTTCAATTGCGCGCCTTTTACAGTTTTACAATCCATTATTGTTCTGTACACCCGTATTGTGAGTTATTTTTTGACATGAAAGACAACTGAATATTGAATTGCTAATAATGAACTAACAACGCCTAATAAAGAAATGCTTTCTTAATTGCTTGAAGATTAGATTCAAATCGTTTATAAAACGAATGCATGTGAATTTTCAAGAGTTTTGCACAAGTGCTTAATTAAACATTATTAATAAGAAATAATTAAGCTTTTTGCTGTCAATTTTAACTGATTAACTATCAATTCCTAACTGTTAATTCTTTGATTCGCTTTCTATCCTTTTTAATCCCCTTCGAAAACACTTCAAGCAATGAAAATATGGTAACAATCGGAAAAAGTAAATTTCAATCAATTTAACCGAATCAAATTGGAAATTGTACCTGAAACAGTTGTTGCAAGTCTACGCGTAAATATCAGCTAATAATAAATTGTCCAAAAGCAGGGCTACAAGTGAACTAAATTGCATATATATGCGACATCTAGTTGAATTAGCCAGTATTTCGAAGGATATATCGAAACTAATGTGCCTTAAGCGCCCTAGAGATGTGGCAAATTCTCTTCTAATTAGTTTAATTAATAAAATGATACTCTAGAACTAATTCCTGTCTTTTGTTTAATAGACATACGTCCACCCAATACATTAGATTTGCTATATGTTTGCAGCAAAGAAACTCTTCGTTTATTGATTCATTTCTGTTGCTATCAACTTTTGCAAATTTCATTGTCTTTTGATCATTCTTGAGAAAAATTACGATTTATCAGAAATAAAGTTTCAAAAGTCATTTTATTATCGTTACCTATAGTCTCTTTAGCGAATCGATCGACACAATTTTTGCATTGAATACGTAGATGATGCTGATATTTACTTACTTAATAACTTCCGATTATCCTTTTGACCTTGCTACCTTGTTATTCTTGTTATGTGTACGAGTAAATGAAAGTAATTTTTTAACCCTATCTTCTTAATCGATGAAGGCTGGTACAGGTTTCGGCGACTGTGGCAGTGAAGCATATAAGTCAAATAAACTCACTGCGCACATGTACATGTCGTCGGTGACAGTTGTCCACGTTTTGCGGTCGTTTATAAAAGAAAAAAGTAAAAGAACAAGACTGGCATCCCTGGTTTACAAAAAAAAAAAAAAAAAACGGGAAAAGGACAACAGTGCGGGATGTAGAATTTCGAAGTAATGATGGTGACCAAAGAATCAGACTGTTTACTCTTCCAGCAAAGTCTCTTGCTGAGACTGCACCTTGACCAGCAGCCATCAACAAGAATATAAATAAGATAAGAAACAAAACGAAATTATTGATACTTTACCTAACCCCTATATACTATGTAAAAAACAGTTAATATACATAATGTTCCGTTCTCGTTTTCTAATTGAATTAATATTAGATTAGTTTTACGTAGCTTTAGAGTAGCTGGGGTATGAATAATAAATAAATGAATAGAAAGTATATAAACTGATAGACGTTTGCTATAAGCGATAGGTGACATTAGGGAGTGTTGCGGCAGTCCGAAACGAGTGTCGATAGCTTTTTTGATTGTGCGAATTTTCTATTGCATATCGTTATTTACTTTGTTTTAACTTTTTAATTTTTATTGTCGTGAGTATAAATGAAAAAATCGTAAACCTTGGATTGAGAACCCATCACTTAATTAGCTCTTATCAGACGGGGCAATATCAATAACTAAACATTCACACACACACACACACACACACACACACACACACACACACATCCATATATGCACATTCATGACACATCAATATCCGGAAAACTATATCAGGCAGACGGCGTAGAAAGAATTGTTTCTAAGTATCTCAAGATGTTTTCATGCAACTAGAAGTTATCGAAAGTTGTTGAAACTGAAACCTTTTTTATTTAAGATCGAAATTTTAACTGTGTCAAGAGGCTTTGGCAGGTCGATAGTTCTAACTTTAACTTCAAAGAAAGATGTATAAATCAAGTGGAATGTTCAAATATGATCTCTGGTTAGTAAGCTACTTAGCTACCTAGAAAACCTTACCAGATACGATATAGGATCGTTAAAAGTTACTGCATCTTCGTTCTGTCGCGCAATCAAATTAATTTGTAGATTTTATATATATATCTATAGGTTAACATATGTATATAGGTTAATGGTAAATGTGTAATGATTCCGTCCAAGCGCTGTGTAGTTGCCTTCTTCTTATATAATCTTCATTTTTGGCAGAAAAACAAAAACAAGAATTTAATAAAAACCATTTCTGCACTAAACCTGTAAGTGCTGCGGCACAATTACAATTAAGGAATCATAATATGAAGACATACTGGCACTGACGTACTTACGTCCGCTTTTAGACTGTGCTAAATCATCTTTACTGCACAAGCGAAAGACGAGTTATGGAAGCAAAAGCCATGTAGTGAATCATGGTGCACTATTAAGCACCCTGTACCACTTTCCGGTTATCCATATAACGAATTTTCATAATGAGTCGTTATACGGGAAGTGGCCGAAAAAATGATCTGTATGAACTCGAACCATGTTAAATAACATTCGTCCTTGGGCCAAAGCAAGACAGTGTACCACATTTGTCTCAAAAATTGCGGCCTGTAGGTTGAAGCGGACAGACTGCCGGCCAAGTTTGCATACTTGCTCACAAACTTAATATACCCTTGTACTGCAAGTGCCGTGAGGTGTAAAAACGTACACTAAAAAGTCCGCCCGTGGGTGTGTGTGTGTGTGTGTTAAAAAATAAACACTTTCATCTTTGAATTTTGAATTATGTATAATCAAGATACCGTCCCCTAACATGTAAGTTGGGAAAGCATGTGATTCCAAATGTAAATACCTAACCTTAGCACATAATTACCTGTGAGTGGCTTGGATAGAAATTAAGAATGCACACGCATCTCATAAGCTGCACTTAAGCGGAAGTCAAGAATAGAAACAATCTTAGTGTATGCACATGTGTAAAAATCTTGGAAAGGTGAAAATGATGTTCAGCAATAAAATAACAGAAAAGCATACCATGACATAAGGTTTAAATGTGTTGAAATTTACAACGAACTTCATGCCTCTGACTATGGCGCAAACTGTAATAATTGTTGCGCACATTCACATTACTATTTACCGCTGTTGTCGTTGCCGCCGTGTAAATACACAATTAAGTGATCTTTTAATTGTGTGAGTAAGTGAGTGACTGTGCATTCGCCTTACACTATATATACAAATGAATAAATTCATTCATGTTGTTGTGTGTTCATAATTTATGGTATATCAGCCAACAGCAGAGGCAGCAATTGCAACAAAACAAATGATGGCGTTAATATGGCGAGAAAATATTCTCATCTACTTATATATTGCATATACGTAAATATAGTATGAAGACATGCATAGCCATTGTTTATGCGCTAAGTTATCACTATACATAGGTTAGTTGCTGATTCGATTTAGTCGAAAGATAAAAAAATAATTTTATTCTAAATTCGCATTGACGCAACTGATAATGTTTTAAGCAATCTCTTGCATCTTTAGTGAACTTGGTCTTTTAAAACGCAATGAACACGAAATGTATATACTTAGTGCACTGTATGCATACAGCCACGATCACCCAAATAGCACGCACTTAGCCATGAGAAAAAATAACAACGTGCAAGCTTAACAGAAGAGGTTCTCCGCAGCTCGCTCGTTTAAAAGACTAAGCATCATTTAGACGCCTCCATACCAAACGTTTAGACACTCACGATAGTGAGTTCCTCATTAATCTTTTTCGCGATTTCCCAAACGGACATATATCGGTCTGGTTTGACTTTGCAGACAACGTGCATGTGTGTAATGGAAGTAGTAATTGCAGTACTTTTTCTCGGTTTCGTCTTACGTGAATAACATTCTCACTTACTAACTGAATGGAATTACAAATCATTCTTCTAAAGTAAAGTTCCCAAAGATACCTAGTCCGTGGGGCTTTAGATCCACCATTGAAGGACGCAGGTATATTTACTTTGTCAAAACCTTGGCAGAGACCAGAAGGAAGCTTCTGAGATGCCATCAAGTGTATATATATTTGAGCAATATTAAATTCGTAAATCACATAAGTATGTCCGTCCGTCTGGTGAAACATTGCTTCGTTCGCAGATACGAAGCTCTCCGCTTCAAATTTGATAGTTGTTCCAAGCAGGTTTGGAATTGAAAACAGCTCGAACTGGTGAAAGAACACGCCTACAATGCCACATGAACTGAAAACATATTTGCGTTCTGTGCTGGTTTTCCTAGTTGCTCATAACACACTGGCGACGAAAGTTCCGGATATACTTTATAAAAAGTGAAGAAACTCAACCACGGACACCCAATGTTACAGAGTACACCAGTTTTTTGTTTTTTTGTAGCTTTTTTAGTGTAAAACTGGTGGGTATATAAAAGATATGGTCATAGCTGATTGCCGCACAGCACAGAACTGTTGTTTTTAGCAAACGTGCTGATTAGTTTAAAACACTAAACAATTAAACAACTAACACTAAACAATCAAACAATATCTTATTTAAGAAGTTAAGGAGGTTTTTTTTATTAATTATATGTGTATTTACAACCTTAAAATTATTTTTATACATAACATCACTTGTGCTGCAGGCTATTAAGTCTGTGCGTAGATATGTAAAACCCAGTATAGCTTATTATTAGCCCATCTCTCACTAGACCGATAGATTTTGACTAAATTTAAGCATGTCTGTCCGTCTGTCTGTTTGATCGGTCTTAATTTTTAACACCTTTTAGCGACATATGGTAGAAAGGCGTGTTTTCGCTATCGAACGCCATCGTTCCCCATATAAAAAGTTATTTTGAAGAAGTCTTTATTCATTTTCAAACTTTTTCAATGCAAAACAATAAGTAGTCGTATTTTGGTTATCTAAATCAGTGTTAAAATTTTGGATCGCATAAACCATGATTTTATTTTTAAAAGATCTAGAAAAGGGCGGAACTAGTGCTATGTTCACAAATCATGATCAGGCCAAGTAAACTAGTCATGCTCTATATTAAGAGGGATGAAATAGGAATAATGTACTGACTGACCACCCTTAAGAAAAGTGAAGATCGACGCAAGTGAGCTGAGTATTGGAAAATAAGTTGCATTTTCAGCATGACAGTACGCCAGGAAAATTTGAAAGCATCGAACTAAGACATGCTACTCTCCACATCCTGCTTTCCTCCTATTGCTTTCTTTACTAAACATTCCTTTTTTTGATTACTATTTGTACTATGGTCTGACTGAACAGCAGTTCAGTTCAGCTCCCTATTTTAGATTCAAAAATGCATCTTTTCGTGGGTGGCTTCAGAAAACGCTTTGTCTTTTCTGTATGATTTTAATGTTTTGGCAGAAGTGACAAGGTAACGTTTGACCTTATTTTGTGACCTTTTTGCATAATCCATCCATAAGTGTACTAAACAATCGTCCCATGTTAATACGGATCCTTAATTCATTATAATCTTAATGTTTCCTTGAGGAGGTGTTAGACGTGCGATGTAATTATCACTTATTTCTTTAAATCTATTTTAGGGCGGTTTTCGACTACAGCTATTAGATGAGTTGGACCGTCCTCTGGTCGATTTGACACCACAAGTAAATGGATCAGAATTTATTCGCACCGATGTTACGTATGTTGTAATTAAAGTGCAAAAGTACACCTTGACTACGATTTCGTTGTTCTTTTCCTCTTCTTAGTGCTCAATCTTACGAAGTCAATATTCCGAATGAATTCGAATGCTATAACTGCACCCTACGTTTGCTGCGACAAGCCGACGAATGGTCTAGCGATTATCGTTTTTGGTCGTGTGCAGACATTGATGTCAGAAAACGTAAAGACTTTAAGGAGACTTGTTCGCGAAATGGGAAATATTTCCCTTCACGTTGCAAATGCGAAAAAAATTACTATGGTCCACAGTGTCAATACAAGGATGAGTGTTCCAATAATCAAGATTGTGGCAGTCAAGGGATATGCATAGACTTACAAGGTACTGTACTGCCACGTAAACAATGCTATTGCAAGTTCGGTTGGTTTGGACGTGGGTGCAATAAGCGATCACCGTACAAGAATAACGATATTGATCTGTCCGGTTATATGATGAAAGAATTATCACCAGATTATAAAATGTATTGGAGATTACTAGAGACTCAACAAGAAATTGAGGTTATTCTTAAAGTCAACAGTACTACTTGGGTCGCGATGGGATGGAGACCATTGACTATGACAAAGAAATGTAAAAGTTTTCCCTTGATTCAGGATCTAAATAGTGGGAATAGCAAATCAACAGTAAATTTAGCTCCGGAATCAATGGAAGAATCAGCGCCAGAGCCAACAGCAGAACCAGAGCCAGAATCAGCCCCGGAACCTGAACCACCTACCGCGGAACCCGAACCAATATCTCAACCCGAGCCCAAATCTGAACCTGAACCATCATCTGAGCCCAGCAAACATAAACGACTTGTTGAAAATGACGAAAATTATCCTACAATGGGAGTCAGTTCAATAGCTAGAAGCGTATCATATCGCGTAAGCACCTCATCAGGACGTAAACGCCGTGATGTCGAAGGTAAACATAATAACATTCAAACATTTGTTTTTATAAAACGATTTGATTGATTATATTATTCAGATGCAACAGAGTCCTTAAACTATTGGCAACATCACCACACTAAGTCAAATTTCGAGTCAAAAGCGGAACCAGAACCAACATCAGAACCTGAGCCTAAATCTGAACCAGAACCTAAATCTGAGCCCGAACCTAAATCGGAACCAGAGCCTAAATCTGAACCAGAGCCTAAATCTGAACCAGAACCTAAATCTGAGCCCGAACCTAAGTCAGAACCGGAACCTACATCGGAACCCGAACCCAATTCCGAGCCGGAACCTAAATCTGAACCGGAGCCAAAGTCAGAGCCAGAGCCTAAGTCAATGTCGAATGACAATTACCATCGCGTCGCACAAGGTTCGGGTAAATTGTTTTGTGTTCTTATACAAAGAAAGCACTTTAAACCCTTAGGTGTTCCTATTTTATTCATCTAGATTCTGCTAAAATAAATTCCTATATTCCTCGGCACGATTTCAATCCCATGGATTGTACGGATATTATAATAGGCTCAGCTCGTGGTATGGCTAGCCGTGTAGGAGATTATTACACCCGTGATCGGTCGACGCCTCGTCATGATGAATTCTATGGCGGCCAAGATGATCTAACGTTAGCTACCGGATTCGAAATGGATGGCGTTACGACAATTATATTTCGTAAAAAGCTAGTTGCAACCGAACCTACCGATCACACTTTAGACGATCAGCTAACGCATGTCATCTGGGCGAAAGGTCAGGAATTAGGCCGCTATGTGCATATACCGGAATCGGGCATTGAAACTGAAACAGCTTCAGTTAAAGAATTTTATCAGCCGGATGAGTTAAAATATCATGGACATAGAATGCAACGCGGAGTAACCCAAATAAATTTTTTTGGTAGGTTCAAAAGTAATTAACTAAATAAAGAAAAAACGATTGATTAAAAAGAAATCATTTCCCGATAGAAAAAGACAAATCGGCAGAAGATCAAGATGAACACACAAATGTTTTGAATAACGATTGCTATGGTCATTGGAAATATCCCCACGATTGTGTACCAGAAAATCATAGTTGCGAATATTATGCTTCATGGGAGACAGTGGGTAGAGGCGACGAAATGTTCTGGCACATTGAAACGAGTAATACGCAAACTTGGACTGGGATAGGATTTAGTAACGATGAAAAAATGTCTCAAACGGACTCAATCATTGGCTGGGTTGATCGTAATGGACGACCATTCCTTATGGATACTTGGATAAATGGGTATTCTTCGCCAAAATTAGATGATCGCCAAGATATAACGAATGCTTCGGGACGTATTGAAAAAGGTGTAACCATACTGGAGTTCACTAGAAAACGTATCAGCAATGATGAACAGGTATATCAATTATTTGAAAGTTTCTAATTCCAATGTATCTAAGTTAGTGCCTAATTTACTAGGATTTATCATTCACCGACGAGCATTGTTTGTATCTTTTCTTCCCAGTTTTGGGCGGCGCCTTTAATGCAGTAAATAAGAAAATACGCAAACATGAACGTGTGCCTTCCATTTCGCCTAATCGTGTTTGCATCAAGTCATGTGGCAAAGGTAGGTAAAGATATATAAGCGTTCTAATTGCCTTAGCCTTCAACGCTGATCTTAAAGATCTGCTATCTAGAAGCATTTTCTCTCTATTATAATTTACAAGAAAGGTTATTATAATCGGGCAAGGCTGCCTATTTTAGAACCTACACCATTTCGCCTAATGTAATCGTTTTGATACTAAGACTACAAACATTACACATTATTTTCCTACAGAGACGAACTTTTCAAGAAAGTCCGCACTACGGAGAATGCCCAAAACATCACGTGAGGGGGTAAAAATTTAGGAAAATTAATTCACTTACTAAAAATTCAATTATTTTAGAGCTTTTGCCATCAAAATTAGAAATTAGAAGATTTCTCTCCATAAAACGGCTTGCTTTTCATGATGCTGCCTATATATGTTAGGGTCTAAAAATAGCTGTATGTGATGCACATTCCCTACCGTTTATATCTTTGCTAACTGGTTACAAAGGACCAATTTTCATCATAAAACATTAAAAACTAAACCTTTCTCTGACGCGCTTGCTATTCATGAAACATCTTGCATGGAATGGCGTCCAACGAACAGACTCATGATTTTGATGACTCAAATTTGATTCACTTAATTTTTATGTCAAATTATAATCTTGAAAAAACTGTCATCATAAAACAATAACAGTTGGGGCGTTTTTCCGCATACCATTGCTATTTACATTTCCTTAGCATCCATATGCGCTGTGGTATTCAAAAGATAGACCCACGTGGTCCAAATTCGGTAATGTTGATTTCTTTGTTAATTTACTATTACGAGGCAATTTTCGCCATGAAATATTAAAAATTATACCACGAATCGATATTCTACACCATCCAACATTTATTCATATAACGACTAGTGATCCCATCTGCTCAATAGCGTTCGTCCTTGGGTCAAAGCACCTCAATGTGGCAAATTTCATCAAAATATCTGAAAAATTGTGACCTGGAAAGAAAAGAAAACAAGACGAACAGACAGGATTAAAAAGATTCGGAAAATGGTGTAATAAAAGTTGAGTCTACGTCAAGTCCTTCTGAGTGTTGCATCCGCGTAAATTTAATGTACCTTTGTATCATTGGTGATGTAGGGTATAATAATTAAAATAAGGCTTAGAAAGATTTTAAATTAACATTATTTTCTTATGTTTTTTGGTAGAATTTGAAAATATAATTAACGCACCAACTACGCCGGCGCCAAACCGTTTGGTTTATTCAGTAGCCGTTAAACTTATGAATTTGGCAGAATCGTTTGCAGCTCCTGAACCAGGCACGGTAGAGTTTAACAATTTGGCAGCCACTATTTCCGACTCTTTCAACGGTGTACTCAACAATATTGCCGGTTATTATAAAACGGAAATTGTCGACTTTGAAAAGTAAGAAAAATTATGCAATAAAAATCTTAACAGCCAGCTATTCCCCTAGCAGCCAAATAAATAAGCAACGCGACTATTAAACGGGCTCAAAGCTCAGTGCGACAAAGTATGTTTGATTGCACCCACAAAGAGGGCTTAGTCTCTAAAGGCATAACACTTCATTACTTCTTTCCGATTGCCGCCGTTTGAAACATGTAGGGAACATCCCCCGAGTGAACCGTCATATCAAAATAAAAAAATAAATAAAATTGTGTCTCTTACGCGTGGTGTGTGATTAATATAAAAAAATATTTTTCACTATCGCTGGGGTTCAAATGTCCCACAAAATACAGGATTGTGGTCCTTGTGCTGATTATCAGTGTAGTAAGGTTATCCTTACAGGGCAGGGTAGGAAATGAATATTCCTTTCTCCATAAAACCAACTAGTACCTGACTGCTTGAGGCAAAATATCTTGAGAGAGTTTAAAATAATAATTCTATCAAGTCCTGCCGAAACTTAATAGATTGCTACAAACAACGCATAACAGCTGCTGGCAACATTTTGTTATTGAACGAAGTTTTTCAATGAATCAGCATTTCCTTTAAATTAGAAGTAGCTTATATACAAACACGTTTTATTGTTGCAGAGAGGGGACTACAATGATTGCCAAATTGCATACATTGTTCGATAAAAACGACTACGAGAAAGGCTATGATCTCAATACCAATATTGTTAAGGATGAGCAACAGGAGAAAATGTTGAAAAATGGTGATCTTATTAAAAATGCTTTACTCGATCAAATCGCTACCGGGAAAATAGGATCTTTAAATGTCGAACCACAATATTTAGACTTTGAAGCCTTGGAATGTAAGATCCCAACTTAATGCGTAAGAAGATATTTTACATTCATTTCTTTCATTTTAGATAAACCGATCAAAATGTCGGAGGAAACAAAACTTTCATTTTTTGAATTATCCGAAGTACGCCTATACATTGTCTTGGGCTTAATTGCTGCTCTCGTCTTCATAGCATTGGTTCAAGCAATCTTCACCATCTGTAAGACATCCAAAAAGAATAGATCCAATAAGGTAATTATTAGGAATAATCTCGCTGGATGCAAGATTATTGTTTGTATATTTTGAACTTTATACAACCTTGGCAAACTTTTTTTTATAAAAAAACAAAAAAAAAAAAACGCACATAAAACCTTAATTAATCTTCGGCATCATTATTAATATTATTCAAAAACTTTTTAAAGCTGATTTACGTAATACCCGATGAATGGCGGATATATCAACAAAGGCAACAACAGCGCTACTACCAACCCTCTAGTGATCTATAAACAAATACTTTTTTATACGATCCAATCCAAATGTGTTAACTTCACACCGACTTCCTTTCCAACAACCGTCATAAAATTAACTAATTAAAAAAAAAATAAAAAGAAAAAAAACAGGAAAAAAATAAAACCCTTTTCAAGAAACACAGCGGAAGCTAATTAAAAAAATTAATCATTGAGTAAATGATCATTTGTTGTTACATCGGTAAATAAATAGATTAAAAAACGAAAATACTTCACTTTTTCCTTCTAACGTGACTACTATAAAATCTCACTAATAATTCACGTACGTATGCATTGAATGTATGTATGGCAAAATATTAACCAGCACCCTGCATTGTCTGTCTATCTCTCTTTTTCTCTCTCTCTCTCTCTCTCTCTCTCTCTATTTCTGTGCCTCTTCATCTTCTCCGTTTCACTATATTATTTTTTTTTCTCTCCCTTTATCTTCTTTTACGCCTACGCCGATTGTTTTATTTAAAAATGTTATCAATTTTTATAATAAGACGTCGCCCGTGTAGGGTTTCCTTTTCTAAACGTGAATGTTTTTTCCTTTGTTGATCTTAAAATCAGTCAGCATTTGTTTTATGCTATTTTGCGCAATTAATTTTCATTCATTTGCTAATACGACGTCACTATTACTAATAAAACAATGTAGTTAATAAGAAAAATCTCGCATACGAACATAAAGGTTATACAAGAACAGACCGACAATTATTCTTCACATTAAGAATTATTCCAATTCACTATTTCTTGACCTATACAAGATATAGGAATTGTATCTGTGTCTAAGACCGTTTCAGTTGACAAATGTACACATAGCTGAACATGAGAACAGCAAAATCATTATCAGGAAATAAAGAAAACAAATATTGTTAAAATATTATAAATGAGTAAAAAGCCTATAATGGACCACTGTTCACAAGTAAATACCTTACGCCACCATACAGATATTCATATAACGATATCTCAGAATAAGGCGGTATATGGTCGAAATGGTCGAAAAGGGGCTGGGAACCGAAGCTTTTCGAGTAGCGTCCGCCCTTGAATCAAAACACCTCGGTGTACCATCTTTCATCATCAAAATCGCTCAAAAATTGTGGCCCGTGCTTTCAAAACAACAACACAAGACGGACGGACGTACAGTCACACCTTAACCAACTCAGAATCACTTTCTGAATAAGTCCATCGAATGTCCTTATGGGTGTTGCATATATCCGTACAAACTTAACCTCTTGAATAGCTTTCGTCTGCGGGCTAAAACACGTCAGTGCATTAAATTTCATCAAAATACCTCGAAAATTGCGACCTTTAAAGCGGAAACCAAATAGACAGACGGACAGACGAGATGATGATAAATTGATGCAGAAAGTCATTCTGAATCGATTTGAAGCTGCATCCGAATCGATTAGTATTAGTAAAAGGTGAATCTACCTCAAGTGCTTCTGGGTGTTACAACGGTCCAAACAAAGTTAATATATTCTATGCCACAAAAGGTATTTTTCTTGGAAAGTTTCACATCTCGCCGGTTTAAAGAACTCAAAACCAAACTTAAGAAATTATTAAAAACAAAAAAAATTAATGGAAACTGCCTGTTACCCCTTGTAATGAGATTTTTGTAACAAGATTGTTTACATCTTCGCCTCTTAGCATCCAAAGAGAAGTGTTAACAAGTAAAAAGTGTCAGAGTACGTCAGTTCACCAAATTTCACCAAACTTCCATTGTATGTTGGATACCTGAAGACATGGACAGACATCAGACGGACAGATAGACCGACAAATTTAGATCCAGGTGCAATAAAAAGTGAGTCGGCCTTAAGTCTTTCTGGACGTTACATATTTTCGCACAAAATTAGTATGCCTTTGCACCGCAGCGCAGTGGAGTAGGGTATGGAAGCACTCTTAGCTATAAAAACTCTTCGTTAACTGGCGTGGTAATATGTCCTCGTCTTCACATATGTGTAATATGTCTATCCTCTTCTACTGGAGTTGTCATAATTGAAAAGATTCAGGCAGAAAATTGAAACGGGCTCATGAGAAGATCACGAATTTGTGATTTTTTATACACTTTACAGATTGTGACGTATCTTTATGCTTTGTAAGTTACACTACTCCTTCTACTAACTGTACGTAATTTATGATGCAATTAGAACTTTTAAGTAGAACTACAAAAACTACATGTTCTCTCATATAGAAATGGTGCAGGCTTAGTTAACATCTCATAATCCCGAAAGAGTCCTTCATAAATATATCACTAAAGAAAAATTGATAAGAATTTAACTAAAAATACATTATAAGGCAAAATAGCATAAATTCTATGTGTGACTGACATTGCGTTGAAAATTTAAAAATTTTATTATGCGTATATAAAAATATCTGCCATGATTGCAATCAATTTGATATGTTTCGCATTTTCTCTTGCATAAATGTTTTTAATGAAAAGCTTTCGAAATGCTGACTGGTCAAGGATTTAAACAGGAAGCAAACATTAATTCATCGTCAATATCAAATGTTTTCTTTCTTTTTTTAAATATTTTTTATAGGAAAACCTAATCCAGAATTCACCTTGGAAAGAATTCACATCGAATACAAATTATGCGTTCGATCCGTATGGTGAAACTGAGGAGAAAACTGCGTCTGCTAATGCAGCTTCGGCAAATAAAGAAAAGTCCCAACGTCAACGTTCATCGAGTCACAGTCAGCAAACCACATTACAAATGTCACATTCGCCGACAAACAAGTCACAATTATATTTTGAAAATTCCAATGGAAATGGAAATTATGCTCGCAGTAATGCCAATGCCAATGCCAGTGCTACTACACAATTAAATTATCGCCCGCAACGAAATAATGCTCATGAAAATGCTAATAATCGAGATCGCAGCAATCATCAGGATCGTTATGAGCGTACGGAACCGAATCAAGCTGCAGTGAATACGCAACGCATGACATATGCAGACCGAGCGTATTCTTTACCTCGTCAGCAGCATCAGAATGCGAATATGCAACCATCTGGTTTTTATACTCAAGATCGACGTGATCGTAGCGCTCAACGGATTTCGGCGGGCAACGATGAGCGGCGCTATTATCGTGACAGGTCTATGGAAGATCCCCGTTTGGTATCGAATGGTGGCGCTGATACTCCGGACTTTTATTTTATGCCCTCACAACGTAAATATTCTGGCGAGGTGGTACGAGTTTATGTCGATTACAATAAGGATCCAAAACATTAGAAAACTTTATTAAGATAATCTAAACCGACATTGAAAATTAGTTAAATTAGTCATTCTCAACACATAAAACCAATCAATAAGTTTTCTTTAAGGTATATATATATTCGCCTACAATTGAATAATAAACACAATTATCATAACGATTGCTGTGAAATTGTGCATATGTTGCCATAAATACTATGAAAAATTCTGAAATAAATTCTTGTGAAATGATATATCGCGTCCATGTCCGAGAATATGAGGGAATTTTCATGGATAGCAAAGTGAACCCACTTTTTCCTTTCACAAACACCCAAAAAGTTAGATTAGACATCTCATCTCATCCCGTATAAGGTACTAACCCAATCGATTTTGCCATATCGGTTTGTCCGTCTGTCCGCCTCTTATTGGAACTTGGTACTCTGCCTTGTTCTAGCCTAAGGACGAACGCTATAGAAAATGATTCGGTTTGGTTCAATTCTTCAACAACTCCCGCCTTATTTTAAAAAGTCGTTATATGAAAAAAATTGAAATTTTGAAAATGTTTCGACAAAACTCTTTAAGTAAAAATAATCCGAAATTCTAAATTGGTGTTAAAACTTTTGACCGGATGGTGTAATTTTTTGAACCGTTTGTCATGTAGCCGTTCCCATGGAAACTGAATCGTTGCATGGCAGAAAGCCTTTCTTGATGAAAAATCGTTCATAGAAGTATATAGATATAAATAATCTTACAGAATTTGGACCAGGTAGGTCTATTTTTTGGATCCCAACCCAGTAGAAGTAGTTTTTAGACTGCACCACTATGGACGCTCTCATAAACGTAAGCCCTTCTATGATGAAAAAGCCTAATTAGGTTTTCTAAATTCAAACCACGTTCACGTTTGAGTATCCGTCCGTATGAGAGCTTTCGTGGAAATTATGCTTTGAATGAATGATTGTATAAGGTGAAATGGTGTAGGTTATCCAACGGTTGGCCTTGTCCAACTCTACAATTCTTACTTGTATTTCCGCATAAATGTTTATGTTAAATTGATAGATTTATTATGAACCAGAAGGTAACGCTTTCTTGCCTATTGTAGGACTTGATTCAATTAAAAACCCTGCCGTAAAGTGGAATAAAATGTATTGTAACTCTAATGCAATGCTCTCAGTTTATATCCGTCGAAAGGCACGTATAATATTTTTCCGTCACAAATGAATTCTCAGACTTTCTTTTAATTCACGAGCCTCACATTTATGGATAGCTTACGCTAATCTTGTGGCTCTCTCCACACGTTTTAACTTGAAACTTGATTTGTCACGAGCCTGACAAATTGACATTGCGCAAAAGATTTAAAATTTGTTTATTTTTAACTTTTGCGATCGTAAGTAACAAAGGTTAATAGAGTCTGATAGAGTCATCCTTGACCTGCTATTAATGGCGCATTTCAAACTCTCTTCTAAAATAACTTACTGTCTATATCAACGAATAGAGCTATAAATGTGGGACGAATAGTTACAGTGAAAATAGAAACGAATATTTTAGCTTTAAAGTTTTTAAATATTTATTTTGAACTCTTTTTCCCTCATATCTCACTGAATAGTTTAGACTTGCATTCATTGCATATTAGGAATTCTTATATATATACATATACATACATATATATATATATATATATCAATATAAACATTGTATTTGTATCGATTTCATTAAGCGAGATGTTCACAAAATTTACAACTGCTTTGTGTGTCACAAGGAATATATAATGCAACAAAACCTCAAATCACGTTTAGTCATTTTTATGTCTTTTTAATTTCTTTCCATTGTACATTTAAATAATTTTATCTTTTTATTATTATTACCCTTAAAACAAATGAAAAAAAAAGAGAAACAAATTATTTTCGACAACTACAACAATAACAACAACAACAACAACAACAATAACAACAATAACAACAAAATGAACAGCAACAAAAACAACGACAACATATATTTTATTTTAGTTAATGGAGTAATAAATTAATGTAAATATATGTTAGTATATACGTACATATATATTTATAAGTGTAGCACATATAAATATACATATATATATATATATATATATATATATATATAAATATAAATATAATCCCTTAACAATTAAAAATGAAAATAAATTATTTTTTTTTCTTTAATTAATTATTATTATATGTTTAATCTAATATCTTGCACAGACAACGACTTAGAATTATTTCAATAAATTTATTTAAAACAAAAATGTATGCATATAAATAATAAAATGTAAGTGAAAAATATATTAAATTGCTTCTCGTTACACCCTACACCCTTTATGGTATGGTACCGATTCAGATCGGTTCCAAAAGTTTGTCTGCCCGCCTCCCCGTCTGATATCTACCCATGTATTCTACTGTTCACACTACAGCAATTTTGGAGATCCCTTGATGAAATATGGCGAAGTATGGGTATTTCTGCCCAAGGACGAACGCAATTGGAAACGATAGTAGTTAAGACAATGTTCGCTCGCGTTAATATCTGTGTTCAGATAAACGGAGCAGACTTTCATTTCCTTTAGCATCTAGCTGTTCGGACTCGGAAGACAACAGCTGATTTTGATAACTGCGAATTCCGGATTTTCTGTGGGTAATTAATGAATGAACCAAGCAATTCCAAGACACATTGCTTAAAAACTATTTGGTTAATTTCCTTTAAGGAATATGACACTTACCGATTTAACCTCTAAGTAAAATATTCGTGACGCTCCCCCCGGTATCTCTTCTTATTCGGATTTGCACATAAATAAATTATTCTGACACGCCTCACTTCTGGATTTAAAATTCTTTACGGTCGGAAAAATAATGCCCCATCTACCAGCGCGGTTGCGTTGATCTCTATGAGAGCAGAGATGTTCCCACTAGAGCGTTTTCCAGCTATTTGATTTCAGCTGTTACGCCATCTGTCCTAACGCAAGTCCGCTAGCAGTCGACTCCTGAGCCGGTTTAATGGGAATATTCGTTTAAGAGACAGCTCGTGGACGGGGCTTTTCAAAATAAATTCTTCCTCCTTCTTGTCTATAGCTCTTGTACTTTTTGCTTTTGCTCTCGTATTTTACAATAAAAAATTTCCGTTCCATTACAAAAGCAATCAAGTAGGCAAAATCCTACCGGCCTAGCAGCGAATGTGTATTTAAAGTTTAAATTTCAAATGCCTCGGAAACGGAGTTCAAAGATTCGTAGAAAGTATTCATAAAGGCATCAGCTCGAAATCGGGTCCGCTTATATTTTGAGTTTGGAAGGAGACAATGTCATTTTTCGCTGGTTATCACCATTTGCCATTCTCGAAGAGCACCAGGTGTTCCTGTGCTGACAAACGAACATGAGCCGATGCTTAAAGAGAATTTCGTAAGAGAGACTTAGTGGCTTAGTTAACATACGAAACATATTCGGTTATCTGCCTTACCATATCGTTGAGAATTAAACGCAAGGAAATCAAAATACGCTCAAACAACCAGTCTATCAAAAGGTGGGGAATGTCTTCATAATCTTTTACAATTTTACGACATCGCGTTGTTTGCTTTCATTCGTTGATCGAAAACTTTGAAATCTCGCTTTAAAATAATGCAACGCAATAAAACAAATTTTTTTTACGTCCAATACCGAAGGAGATAGGGGGCATATTACTTTCGTCAAAATGTTTGCAGCTCTAAGAAGGAACCTTTAGTCAATGTATAAAGCGATGTATATATTTTTGATTAGCATCAAATTTCAAATCGATTCAAGCTCGTCATTCGGCTTCCAAGTTTCGATGTGTAGAAATTTCGATGTGTGTGTATTCCTTGCGTTCAATGCATTAAATTTCAATTTCAATGTTTGTTATGCGCGCACGGTGTCCGCCTTATTGTAAAAACGTACTTGCTCACTGTGTTATGCTATAATATTTAAAGATAAATTTTGCTATAAACTACTCTGCTTTGCAGTCTGGCATCATCATAGTTGGCCGTTTTCGAAGAAATTCATTTTATATAAAACGTTCGTGAGGAACGTTTCGACATTATAAGAGTTCTAGAAAAGAAAGAAATTCATTTCATATAAAACGTTCGTAACGAACGATAAGAGTTCTAGAACAAGGAAGAAATTCATTTCATGTAAAATGTTCGTGGCGAATATTTCTACCTTATAAGAGTTCTAGAACAAGAAAGAAATTCATTTCATATAAAATGTGCGTGAGGAACGTTTCCACCTTATAAGAGTTCCAGAATAAAAAGAAATTTTCCGTACTAAGGAAAAAAAGGGTAGTTAAGATAAACTTGGATAAAAGGAGACAAGTGTAAGTATGAAATATAAATGGGGATTTGTTCGCATCGATGTTATGCGCGTTAAAATTAAATAGCGGTAATACGATTTGACTGTGATTTCTTTGGTTTTTCTCTTTTTAGCGTCCAATTCTACGAAGTACCCTGTAACTGTAAGCTACGACAAGCCGAACGAACGCTGTAACTGTACGCTATGACAAGCCGATGATTGTCGTTTTTGGTCGTTTGCAGATGTTATTGTTAAAAAACGTGAAGAAGAGGGCGGACTTGTTCGGAAAATTGTGAGCATTTTCCTTTACATTGCAAATGCGAAAAAATTGTGATTGGCATAAAATTTACTTGGCAGCATTTAGATGCGGCTTTCTTGCCTATGCATAATATATCTATTCAGACATCATGGGAGCCTTGTCTTATTTTGCAAATGGATACAAAACCGCATACGAACGGGAAAGGGGGTTAGTACGACTAAGGTTCTTGGCAATTCTGGTAATACTACTGCGACAGCATTGACGAATAGTTCTGGTGCCACAGATTTGATGTCATCTCTGCAGCAATCTTTGGTTGCCTCCCAGAAATATGCGCAACATATGGTATCGATCCCAGTCGCAGGCGAGTGATATGGAAACACATACTAAACGCAAAGCCACGTGCAACAAATGGTCACTGGCACACGAATTATATGCACTGAAAGTTAGAGCATTACCGTAGACTGCGTGGCACTTGGAAAGCAGATCTTAAAAAAGGTACGTCAATAAGATATTATCGATGCAATAAACATTTTATATAATTATCAAATTCTTTGACAACATCGTACACCGATTGGTGAATTAGTTTATGTAACGAGGATGTTTTAAGAACCGATCGTTTGCACCCGTTCTATGCCGGCAATAACGACAATCTGAACATCGAGTGACTTTTCAATGTACTTACTATATATGCTTAATCATCTTTCAGTAAGCTATTGTTAAGGCATGTCTGATATGTTATAAGCATCAAAAATTGTAGGTATAATATTAGGTTTGCCCTATATAACGTTTTATATGGTCAGAAATGCAATGATATTATCGGTTTAAGCATCTCGATGTAGAGACATTATTCTCTTCTACTAGCAATGTAAACGCTTTTCTTTTGTTTTGCGTTCTTATATGGGATTTGTGTTTAAACGATCTATAGATATAGATACAGTTTTGATCGAACTGTCAACGTCCAGTTTGGGCAAATAGGTGGCGGCGCTATAAACTTGATATCATTTCGTTTCTTGCACGTTCCTTGTTCTGATTCAAGCTGTGATTCTCTGTATGACGAATTGGGTTTTCTATGTTTTTCTATTACACATTGCCTCTAGCGATCAAATAGTCTCAAAGACAATTTTAGAAATTTTTGGCCCGCAATTTACCGTTATTTCGTAGACGAAGTCTCGCTCCTTGCAACGAAAAGAAATGTAGGTATATAGAAGAAATGTTATTTGATAAGGGGGGAAGAAAGAAGGCGAAAAACACAGCCTTAAAAATAATGAAAAAGGGGCGGAATACATTGTATAGAAACCTATAAGAAATTTTATACAGTCTCACCAAATAGGGCCTTTTCGATTGATCTCCTTATCCAATCAAATAACAATTCTTCCATATTGGTCATGGTCGAGTAAAAAAAGTTTCGAAGGTGCACGGAACGGATTAGAATTGCGTGTTGTTTACATGTTTATTCGGGTTCTTTTTTTATATTTTTTGTTATTAATAAACTAACCTGGATAATCCTTACAGCTTAAAATGTCAAAGGCCAACACCTCGTACAAAGGCACTCAAATTTTCCAAAGCCTTCAAAAAGGATTCTTGCAATTTAATTCTTCTTCTCTTTTGTGTGATATTGAAAGGCTAAATTTTTGATGTCCTGCTAACTGATTTGACCACTAAACTGTTTGGTGCCTGTTAATTCATTTGGTCATCAAGCTTCACGTTTGACGTTTCAATTGATGCTTGATAACGGATTTATTCTTCAAAGTTTTCGCGCACATGATGGACTTGAATGTTCACGTGTTTGCTAGGTGTGCGAAATACGGGATTCTTAGCAATTGTTTGTATGCTCAGATTATGTCCATATATAACAATTGGTTCGTTTAACTTTTCAAAGACACTATCCCTCAAAATACGTTTTAACTGAACAGCTTTTTCTGTCCCCGTTGATAAAGCAATGTATTCCTTTTTAGTGATGCTCAATTGTTTTTGGGAACACTAGGAAAAAACTGCTTCCGCCAGGAAGAAAGTGCGACGATATTTGATCTTCAGTTTTTTCTTCCCGATCAGCTTTAATTTTTCCGCATACCGGTTGACCACTACGTTCAGAATAAAGTTGGATTCAGGACATTCTTTAGACTCCGCTATTATGTATAATCATGAGGCGAGTATATAATGCCAGGATCCAGCTTCACTTTGTAGGAAGTCGATGTGTGCAACTTATTATTCCACTCCCATCCTGATTGCTTAAGTTCTACGTAGCATTCATAGCATTGTTCAATTTAAAACTTTATTGAGATGTGTTTCGTTTCGTAGAATATTTCAGCGGTTTCACGTAAACCCCATCCTTCGATTCGCCATTTAAATAGGCGGTGGTAACATGTATTTGATGTGCATGTGGGTTGCATTCTACTGTTGAAGGCGATTGGCGTTCTAAACATTTCCTAACAAGCTACCGTAGGCGAAAAAGTTTGTATATGGCGTACACCATATGCTTGATTATTCTTTTGCAACCATCCTGGATTTAGTGGTTTCAATATTCCTATTTGTGTCTTGTTTTATTGCAAATGCCAGTTTATTAATAAGTCTCCGGTCTAACTAACTCGACTTCATAAGCGCATACTCTCTTTCAGGAGTGATACTTTCATTCCAACGCACCGTTAACTTTTCGGTGCCTTATATTTTTAGAACGGTTTATCGTTGCTCTCAAAATACGCTTCAGTTGAGGTATATTTGTTTTCTCCGGAGCATATTTTCGATGTCTGCAAAAAGCCGGTAGTCGCTGGGTGACAAGATATGTTACTTATTGCAATGAGAACTGAAGAAATCTTTGAAGACAGATGAAATCATTTTTCTGGTGTGGTAAACAAATCGTTATCCCAATACTTTTTTAGTTTCCTTAGCATCACCTAATTTATTTTCATAGTATTCCCTTACCCTATTGGTATTAATATATTTCAAGAATTTCGTCCTGGAAACTGCAAATGTGGAGGAATATGAGTTGGTTCACTGTGTTAGCCTGGAAAGAAAGCATTTATAGAGATAAATGTACGTGTATGGGTATGGCACCCTCTTAATATTTATTTTATTTATTTTTATTAAAAAACTTCTTTTGATTCAATCTTCAACAATTCCATATGTTTTTTTACATGATACCCTACACCATCCCCATTCCAGAAGAAATGTTGAGGTGGTTGAAGGCGACTAATTATAATAATAACAATAATAAACACCCTACAGTACTTCCCTCCTTCGACAATTTATATTAAATAAATTATATGTGACGTGTTTTTCCTGTGGGATGACCATAGTTGCTGTGTTTTCCATATTGCTGGCTTCAGCTGCTCAATTGGAAATGTTTTAAGCTAAATATTGCCAGCTCCGCCTTTTTTTTGTTTTTTTCTTTGTTTTTGTGAACTGATTTGTAGAACTCTCATCAACCTCTAGAAAACAGCTCTGCTTTAAACGGAATACTTTGCAGCTATCATCAACCTGCAAAGGTACCTTTAAAGCAACAATTTTTTGAAGGAATGGGCAACAACGCCAAAATATTGCTTAATATATATTATCTATGTATAAGATATAAACTTCATTGTGGCAAACTTTGCCTTCTATATCCCTATACATGAAGCAGTGGATGAAAATCGGCAACGGTTTTTTATTATTTAAATTGATTTTAGCAACTTTGACTCCAAATTTCCTAGGTGGATGTATTGCATTTGGCTTTTCCTTAGTAACCTCTTCTGAAAAGGTTTTAACACGTTCAGCGCAACTACGTGGCCTTTTATCTCCTAACCTCACCTCTTTGACAATTTGTTCGTGAAGAAGTCGCTTCCAAGCTCTTCTGAAATGATAACGTCGTTTCTCCTCTTCGGTGGATGAGGGCGTTTGCTCTTCACTCGTAATAGGAATATTTTCAAATTTCGTTTGAGTGCCATTTAAAGTGGAACTTGCTTGTAAGTCCTTACAACTATCTTCAATAGGCTTTATAATAAATATTTCGACTTTACAGCATTTGGTTACAGAACTGCTGCTGCCTGTATCTGCAATTAAGTTCTTCCTTAATTTCCTTCACCAACGTTTTGCTCGGATAAGCTATTTGTTTCATCTGTGCTAGTTGTATCACTACTAGTAATAACTTCCGTCACTACTTTATCTTTCGACGTGTTGGTAGGGTCATTGCCAGCCTTTACTGATTTGTCATCGAAATTCTTTGGTTGCACACCGTACTCATTTTCGCATGGTATAGGTACATACGGCAACAAAAACTCCAAATATGCATATAAATAATGATCATTGTAATTCCAGCGTTCCATTTTATCCAATTATCCTTTTTTCGGCAAAAGGCACCAAGCATAAGCAAGTTCTCGTACAAGCAATGCCATACGCAAGTGGCCATTTGGCCGAATTTCAAAAACTTCATAGCATCATAGTAAATTTGTCTCAAGTTTTTCATTTAATTTCCCGCCTTTTGACCAATCCATGCTCAGTTGTTTACTAATAAGAACTAGGTTGTCCTTCTGCTTGACAGCTACTATTCTTTCATTGCCGTCATTGTAGAATTCCTCTTTGCTTTCGACGAGTTCTGTTTGAAAAGCGGGGTACTTCAACCTTTCGCGGATCCACGTAATTAATTATGAAGTAATTATCCTTAGTTTGGTAGTCGCTTGTTAATGTTAATACTTGCCACGACATCATCTTCTCGATGCATTGTGCGATTTTTGCAGATTCCATCGCAAATCTGTGTAAAAACTATGACCACTCACTCGGTTATTATAATAAAAATATTTATATAGATAAGCACAGTGTGGGAAAACCACTATGGGAAATTGCAGATATACACCGACCTCTATCATAGGAAGGCGGCGTTCTGTAACGTACATAAAAATAAGAGAAAATCTTGGAAATGTACAGGAGCTCGGTCGGAGATGGTCGTAACCGATCAATTCCGACAACAAACACTCCACAGACGGTTACGCTCAAGAAATATATGCGCAGATGTCCCTGCGGGGGTGGGCGGACAGTCAAAACTTTGTTATCGGACGGGCTGCGCACGTGCGATCTTCTTTTGCTCGTAATATTGCGTGAATCGAACCCCCAAGATGGGTCCGATGAGCCCCTTCACCTATTTTCTTCTCATAACAAACGAATTTAGCACATTTTTAGTACGTGACAACAAAAGCCAGGAAAGTCATATGTTAAAGTAATGGAAGAAGGTTTTCATTCATTTTTGTTTTTTTTTATAAAATTTCGATTTTATTTTCTCGGGTTTTCTTTCTAAACCGACAGAATACAACATTTGCGCTTCAATATCAAAACTATCTATGTTTGCTACAATTGCTATAATTTGTACAGTATAAGAATAACTGTAACAGCAACAATAGTAATAGTGGCGATACCCTACAGTTAATAATGAGAAAAAAAAACTGGTGGATGAAAAATTTCAAGTGGTTGTGTATGTTTATGTCAACGTTGAAAGTACGATAAAAAGGAAAATATATGTAAAGAATTATGTATGCATCTATATATGGTACATATTACAACTTGGTCCACATACACGGTGCAGCAATGCCGCCTATGCTATCGACGATAAACAGACTGATAGCAATCGAGATGATCTTGTTAATGACCTTGTCCTATAGGGGATGACTGATGACGTATTGCTGAATAATTGTGTTTCGTTTCTTTTACGTTGGCGGCTGTGTTTCTTTTGTTGCGCTTTTCTCAATGCTGCCTGCTCCAGTGGCTGTATTGTTCCTTTTTTTTAAATTTAATTTCCTTTTGTTGATGCTTGTCAAAAATGGTCTGTTTTTATCAAATCTATTTATGTATTTTTTTTCTTCTTTAAATGCGAAATCATTTTTTATTCGCAGTTTTGTTAACGACTCCTCTTAATATATTAGGTTGGGGAAAAAGAAATCCATTATTTTTATATGAACTTCAGGACTTTATTTAACATGCTTCGGATTGTCCGATTTGGGTCAAATATGCACCGTTTTGTTGTATGTATGTATATATAAAAATGTACTTTCACTGCAACATCCATTCTAATATCTTTGGGAGATCTACCGCGAGAACATGATCGGTGCTTGAAACGCCTTGGCCTGGACTCACGTCGTCTCAATTGGGTTTGCAAATCGTTGACCTTGAGCCTTAATTTGCTTAGATTTTCACATAAAAGTATTTGAGATCTGATTAAATTTTGATTGGTCATATCATTTCAGTTCTCCCAAGCTTTTGATGCGATGTCATTAACTTTAGAACAAAATTTGGCACCTCTCAAATGCCATCGGTAGGTCTATCTGTTTTTTAATATCTTTAACATTGGAAAGAGCAGTAAATGCGACACTTAGGCTTTTGGGCAATTTTTTAAACCATAAATTATTAATAATATCAGGATGTGGAGGCTTCGATAAAATTCTGATGCTTTGCGGTCGCTCATTACCGTATCGCGCAACATTTTGTCTAGTTTGAAAATTTCGCTTAGGGAATTCACATCCAGGTATTTATTTGTAGTCGGGGGATCACGGATGAAATGAATGGCAGACAAGGTTGTTTCTTGCGGAAGGGCAATAAGGATATGCTCGTATTTGGTTGTGCCTTGCGTGATGTCCTTGGAGCCGAATTGTGCGGGATATCTGCTGTACTGTACAGTACACTGTATATTTGCTTTGTGTCATTTCCGGTCTTAATGGGAGTGCATGTTCGTATACCGGGACAGTGCTGCTGTACTTCATTTTCGGAAAAATTTTAGTAAAATGAATCACCTGCCTATGCTTGCAGCCCTTGTTTCTATAATGTGTGGAATTGATTGCTGCCGCAGCAATTGTTATTTTGTAAATGTATAATTTTGTTTTCCACATTCTCTTGTTTTTCACCTCCCTTTTCTGTGTTGGGGTGGTTCTTCTTGTGATTGTAACTGTCCTTATCTTCCTGGCACTACAGATATAATTTAAGAATGTGCATTAACTATATCGGCGGGACGAAAGCTAAATCAATTCTCAATGACAGACTCCTACACTCTGCTCACTATTAATATCTCAAATGCTGTGGCGCCACGTTGGACGCCAATAAAACTCCTATGTAGCATACCTTAAGGACTCGAGAAAGTAAATTTTGCTAGCTCGCCAAAAAATTGGGGGCTCGATGGAAATTGCCTTATAGAATCGTATGGCACCGTGTTTCACTCCAAATTTTTGAATCATCTAACTTGAGTTCAATTGCAACACGATGGATGCCGTGTACTCATGAATGTTCATTATCGAAATATTATTTCGAAATTTTATTATTATTGACTTCAATTTTGCCAGTCTGCACCTTCCTCTCTCTCTTCAACTTCGACTCGCAACAAAAAAGAATTTAATTTCCTAAATAATGTAATTCGAACCAACTCAAACCGTCTTAAGCATGAATAGTTTCGCACGCTATTATAATATACGAAGAACTTGTGCGCTCTTTGTTGAAAAATATAGTTTTCCATAAATTAACGGAAACGATTTAATGTCTACTCTCTTTGTAGGAGTTTTTACTAAGTTTTCATACTCCTTTCCTAATCGTCGTTGCTTGATTAAACGACACACACACACTCACTCCAGGTCACACTCTAAATAGAACGAATAGGTACATACCCCGCATGTAATACTTTTCAAAGCTCTTTAATTTATTTCAACTCAGCGCCATTTCCGCTCACACTCACTTCTCTCACTTAATAGCATACATTTTGAACTCAATGGCATCTCTACTTATTTTCAGTTTATTGATTTGAAGTTTCTTTTAAATTTATCTGGAATGCAAATTTTTATAATTTTCGTAATTTTATTGAAACCGGAAAAGTTTCCGTTTATATACAACATATGGATGAACCATTAATCGAGGACCAAAGTTTCAAGTTCGTTTTGGTGCCATACTTAAGTTAAGTTTGTCTTATGCATCCGAACTTATTCACTTCTATTAATATACAATTAATTGAGTACCGCAGACCCAACACTGGGCTGAAATTATATTTCCAACTAAAAGGGATTGAGAATGATACGAAAATACTTGAAGATAATTTTTTTAATTCCAGTCAGAGAAACGTGTGACTGATCGAGATGGTTAAATCGGTTCAGATATTCAAACAAATAATGAACATTGGCTAATTTTGGGCGCTTAATCGCGTTCGGCAAACCTAATATATTCCTTGGTAAAGGTAGATAGATATGAGCATTTGTTTGTAAATATTTTTCCATAACCTGTTACTTATTTATATTCATCTCAATACATTAATTACGTACATTAATTTAGTTATGATATAAAATGACATACAATAATTAATAATAACGCTCGCATTAAAATTGAATATTAGTGTTGTTTAATTTTTCTTATAAAATTTTTCACTCAAGTTTGCTTCCGTTATTATCATGAAGATTGAAGAAGGTTAGAGAAGTTTGCAAACAACAAAACAAAGAAACAGGTAAATATGGAAACAGAACAGTGTTTAAAACAGACCTAAAATAAATTTGGGAGCTGTAAAAAGCGAAATACAGGTCGAAATTTCAAAAAAAAAAAATTTGTATGTGTTCTCAGGTAGGCATGGCATATAAAGTGAGACTTGAAAAGGAAGAGCTCCTTTGCAGTCGCTTTGTGGCTTAAAAGAACAAAAAAAATTATTTTAAACTTAAGTTGCGTAACGTCATGTACGGAATTTGAGCCAACAACGACGACAGATGTCTGAGACCATCCCAACATGACTAAACAATGGATGGACTGAATTCTCTGCCTCATACAAGAGTAGATGAGTATTCCGCATAAAACCAAAAGTAATAAAGATTTCAATGAATGAATAAAATATTTGACAGTTAACTAATGTGAATATGGAGTTGGACACCTTTCGTCCTCTGAATTGCACTAAATTGCCAGAATTTGCTCTATGCTCTTTCTATAGTGTAAAGAATTAAGTGCACATTATCATGTAAAGTTTACATGATATATCTTAACTTACTCTGTTCGGCTTTTTCCCCCTAGTCACACTACTTCACATGTGCCAAGATGAATAAATTAATATGGAATTTCTTACGTTTGAACCCAGAGTCTTTCCAAGAAATATGCGGCATGAAGTTATCATAGAAATTACAAATTTATTGATTTATTACACTGCTTATTATATAAAATTCTTAATTTTAAAATGTTGTTAGGAGGAATGGGATTATTATTAAGATTCCATGTCATGAAGGCATCTTCCTATGCAATACCAGCATATATTAACTCTGTTTACGGGTGTTTGTGTGTGCGTGTGATCCAAGTAAGAAAGACGAAATCAAAATAACTGTAGCCAACATAATGTATGAAAATTTCAAATAAGAATATCGTAAATACAAGCATTTTGAGATTGGTTAGCAAAGAACAAGAAAGGAGAAGAAGACTTACAAATGATTTTGAAACAAACGGTGTAGTGGTGGTGGACTTTGTTGACACAGCTTTTCTTGCGTGCAAGGATAAGAGCTTTGAAAGATGCCATATCGTAATACAATATGTAAGTAGGAAATTCGTAATGTTGGCAACTTTAATCGCGGCTGCTAACAAATCGGGCAACGCGAGTCCGTTTTTTTTTTTGCATTTACCAAAACAGCTGAGCGTTTTCTTATACGCTATATTTGGCAATAAATAAACTGATTGCCTTTGTATATATATAAGGAAGAATATTGAATAAAAAAGTTACTAAAGAAATATAAGAAAGAGTTAGAATATATCTGTGAAAAAATAATTGTCCAGAATATGTCTAATAGTGTTTTGCCCAGAGAAGCAGTTCGTGTGAAAGTGAAGGCAAGCATGACAGAGAGAAGTATTCAAAGTTCTTTTATAAAAATTTATGTAATTTTTTTCTTATAGAAATGTGAAGTGAACACTCCACCAGAATGGCGGAAATTTAGCGTAGATCCACAAATCACCTCACTGGAAGTTTTATATTCATTGCTTGCTAAAGCGTTTGATATAAAGTCTGATTTTTCCATTAAGTATAAAGCGTACGATCCAGCGGGTAATGAAATTTATCTGTCAGTGCTATCTGATTGGGATCTAGATGCGGCTTTCTTGCGTATACATAATATTTCCATTCAGACATCAACGGAGCCTTGCCTTACTTTACAAATGGATATAAAACCGCATACGAACGTGAAAGAGTGCGATTCCAATTGTGCGACTACACCTAACGCTTTGGCCAATTCTGGTAATATCGCTGCAACAGCAATGGCGAGTAGTTCAGCTGCCAGGGATTTGATGTCGCCTCTGCAGCAATCTTTGGGCGCCTCCCAGAAATATATGCAACAAATGCAAAATAAATTGCCCGGTCTCATTATGAATCAAATGGGGAAAACATTTTCCATGGTACAAAAAGCTTTTAATTTGTCAGAGGAAACAATAGCAGCTATACCGCCACGCCCGCCTTTGTGCGACGGTGAGTTTCGAATGTTTTTAGATGCTTTGGGTCAGATACAAAGAAGTGATGAGCTACGTAAGGTGATATTCTTTGGCGGTATTGATCCCAGTCTCAGACGAGTGGTATGGAAACATATTCTAAACGTATATCCAAGTGCAATGAATGGTCATCAACGCATGAATTACATGCGTCGTAAGTCCGAATATTACTATAAACTGCGAGACACTTGGAAAGCAGGTGTTAAAAACGGTGCGCCAATAATATATTATTTATTTAATCCAATAAATATTTTATATAATTTCCATCTCTCTACTACTAGGTTGTATGGCAAGTGGTGAATTAGCTTATGTAACTAGTATGGTCAAAAAGGATGTTTTAAGAACCGATCGTTTGCATCCATTCTATGCCGGCAATGACGACAACCAGAACATTGCGTCGCTTTTCAATATACTTACTACATATGCGCTTAATCATCCTTCAGTAAGCTATTGTCAGGGCATGTCTGATATCGCTTCACCTTTATTAGTCACCATGAATGATGAAGCACAAGCTTACATTTGCTTTTGCGCGATAATGAGTCGTGTGAAGGGTAATTTCATGTTGAATGGAATAGCAATGACGCAGAAATTTGCCCATCTTACTGAAGCATTGAGTTTTTATGATGCAGAATTTTGGGAATACCTCAAGTCGCAACAAGCTGATGATTTGCTCTTCTGTTATCGCTGGCTCCTATTGGAAATGAAGCGAGAATTTCCTTTCGAAGATGCTCTCCGAATGCTAGAGGTTCAGTGGAGCTCGTTAAAATATGATATTTGCGCTTTAGACAAGGAATTGAAATTGTACGAGAAAGAATTCGTACCAACTTTGCACTCGCCCTTGGTGTCTCCAGTCTCGTCGATGAGTCCATCATATTTACTCGCCAAACCGCGAGAAAATGTCTACACGAAAGTTTGTGATTTAAGACGTCAAAGTTCTTCCGTCTCTCTGAATGCATTAAATTCTTCAATGGGTACAACTGGCAAACTGGAAATTAGCAAACGACTGAATCAAAGCCTGGATGACAATGCAACGCGATACACTCTTAGAAGGCAAAAGCGAGCTTCGACAAAGTCTCATCAATCTTTAGATGAGTCAAAAATTATGCAACTTATACAAGGAGCGGATGATAAGACGACACAATCACATGAAAATCGATTATTTGCAGAGGGAACTGTACTTGATAGCAACAGCGATGATGACAATGCTTTTATTGAAGAAAGTGATTTTAAATTCCACGACACCAATCCTTTTAAAGATGCTCTTAACTTTTCAACTTCTGCGGGCAAAGAGAATGAAAATAACGTGAATATGAAAGACTTCTTAAGCGGCTCATCGTCGCCCACTGTTAGTGAAAATTCTATTAGCGAACATTCCGAGGTGTCCTGTGGCATTACGAATGGTGCATCGTCACAACAAATACCTAAGGGTATCGCCAAACTGCAAAACAAAAACATACTTTCAAACTATAATGCGGTCAGTAATATAATTGCCAAACAGTTGGCCCATGCCAGTATCGTTAGTGAAAACGTTCGACGAGTCGGTAGCACAGGCGGAAGCCATTTCAAAGATTTGAAAGAGAAAATTGCAGCTACCAGCAGAAGAGGACTTACGCTGGACGATGGCTGTAATAGTTTTATAAATGAAAAAGCTCAACAAAAATTAGTTAAAAACTTCAATGAGTTTCTAAGCTTTACTACAATCAACAAAAGCCGAGTAGCCAACAAAGAACACATAGCGCCTTCAAATTCAACAATTCCCTATGACGTTAAGGAGACAGCTTTTGTCGGAGATCAAATAACGCAACAATCTTTCATAATACATCCATTAGTGCAATTAAGCAAAGAAGATTTCGCTTCTTCATTAGATGACTCCGACTCTTTATCTTTGCCAGACACCACAAATAATACGTGTAGCTGTTCAACAGCAGCCACTGCTATACAGCAAAAAAACAATTTGAGCAGCAATAGTTTACATTTGGAGATCAATTCACTTTCCTCTTTAGGGCATACGCCCGATCGGTCACCGGTCTCACTGCGAAAGCCACGCATGGAGGCTGCAGAAGGTAGTGTTGACGCGAGACAACCCGATCCAAATGAGTCGAATCCGATCACGCCAGATGACAGTCAAGATTTGGATTACTACCCAATGACGACAGCCATCACTCAAGAGTTAGACCTGGAAGCAAAAAATTTAGATCGTCACGTATTTGGCGACTTGTCAGCCAACGATAAAAACGTCAAATCTTGTGGTGAAATAGAATATGAGAAATTAGGCAAGGATTCGCTTGATATAGATGACGATTTTAAAGCAAACGACGTAAACGCCTTCCAAAGTGAAAATGTTGAAAAAGAGCGAAGAACTAGTGAGCAATTTAACGGTAATCTACATGTTAATGAGCAACAAAATCGACGAGCGAAGGTTTTCGCATCAAATCCTTTCTTTAACGAGGATATATTTACCGAGGGTAGCAATGCTTTGGTAGCTGAAAATAATAGCTACAATAACCAACATTTGCCCGAAGTGTTACTGCCCATATCCACTGATGCGGACGCGCTTGTTGTTACCACCACTGTTGAATTGGCTGCCACGGCTGCCGAAGAAGAAATAACTTTTCCAAAATCATCGCATAATAGTAACGCTTTAGATCCTATTGTTGTTAAGCTACCAGCCCCTAGTGAATTCGGTGGTGGTAATCCATTCCTTATATTTTTGTGTCTGACGTTGCTTCTGCAACATCGCAATACAATTATGAAAAATAATATGGATTATAATGAAATAGCTATGCATTTTGATAAAATGGTGAGGAAACACGACGTTACTCGGGTTCTCAATCAGGCACGACGTATGTATATTGAATACTTAAAAACGCAAGCATCTTCCAAGCAACAACAAAACGCCGCTGCGTCAAATCCCACAAGCAGTGATGTTAATAAGAATGCTACAGCCAAACGGTCACAAAGTCACGAGGAATCCAACATTTATTCCTCGAATGTATTTACAAAATCATAAAACGTCCTTAGAGCAACTCATACATACATCACAGATTTTACACATCGTACATATAATAAAACCATCTGACAAATTTAAGCGTAACATTTATTTAAAATGTCCCGCACTTACGACTGCTAGCTCTTATTCTTATTTATTTATATATATTTTTTTTACCTATTTTAGTTTGGCATGTTATGTTTATATATAAGGATACTTAAGATTTTCTGCATTTCTGTTTCCACATTTTCTGTTTATTGTAGTAAATATTTTAAATGTATGTGTAAAATGCATTCCTTCACTGTATTCGCCTTACATTCATACATTCACATTTATTCTATCAACATAGTCTAAATAAAAAACCAAAGTAAAGTCACCTAAAATTTCAACTTCTCTGATGATTTTTTGGCAAAAGTTTAAGCGGAAGCGAAGCGGCGCGAAGCTTTAGAGCAAAGTACGTTTCTCGAGCTAGAGATATTGTGCAATGGAATTGAGAATAAAACGAACAATTTGTCAGATCGAAGAAAGCAGGTAGGGGGCAGCGTAGCTCTCGTTGGATGTAAGAAGGTCACTTTCAACCCACTTCGTCAGTTAGCTGCAAGGTGAAGAGTGAGTAAAGTGCAGTGCGTTTCACACGTTGCATTTGGTAGGAGTTGCAGGAATTGAGGTACGCATCGTTTGCTTGTGAAAACGTGGGAAGTAGAGAAGCGAAGTCGTGTAAGTGTTTGCATCTGCCAAAGATTGTTTGGCAAACTTCGTTGCGCAAACGGAAGATCGTCGATGACATTTTGCAGCGCATGTTTGTAATTGCAAAGGAACTCAGCATGCACTATTCAACTACTGAGGAACACATCAAACATCTTCAAATTTAAATTTTAATTTAAACCAATTGCGGCACAGGAGTGTATTAACTCTGCGCGGTTGTGCATCCTTCAGGGCGGAAAATATGGGCAAATATCTGTACAATTGTCACCTGCACGTTGAACAAAAGGCAACAAGACGGGCAGATGGACAGACGGACGGACAAGCTTAGAACGGTATAATAAAAAATTGGGATATTTCAAGTCCTTCTGTCTGTCACACACATCCGCGCAAGCTTAATTTATCTTTGTACCTCAAGCGATATAGGGTGTACAAGAATTATAGAAACTAATAAATTAACAAACAACTGCATTGAGAATCTTCTATAATAGTCATTGGTAAAAAGAAATTTGCTGTGAAATGTAAAGCGTAACTGCACATTGCAGCAAATGAAATTAACAATCTATTCAGTAGTTATGTAAAGTGAAGTTGCCATCACTGAAACTTAATTTTGGGGCCAAATATCACACTGCATAAAAATTAGTAGGAAGTAATAAGTTTAATTAAACTAAAATGAGTAATAAGACTAATTACCAATAATGTTGTTTAGAATTGCGAGATTATTAATGTTCTCCGAGGAGCATATTGGGGCTTAACATTCCATGGGTCTAATAATAAGTTCAACTTAGGCGTGTTGCATTTAATGGGCAATTGTAACTACTACCATCTCTTTTTAAGTTTAGAACCCTTTTACACAACCCAACGCCTTATCAGTAACGCTGAGTCACTATCAAGTTAGAAAATGTAAGAAGTTTACTGCGTACAGACTATTTATTGTACACATTAATTTTCTTGCGCTGTTGACAAAAATTTTAATTTATCCAAAGTAGTACAGTGAGTTACAAAACATAGTAATTGCAATAAGTTGAATTTTAAAATTTCTGTAAACTCGCAGACATAAAAAATATTAAGCCATGCCACCGAAAGCTAACGGAGTTATGAAGACGTGCTACAAAACACCTAAGACATCTTTTTGCCAAACTCAAAAATGGTCGATAGGACAAAGTAAAAGAACGCCAACTGCGTCACAAAAAAACTCGAGGGCTGTACAATCGATGGTAAATTCAATGAAGAAATCGATGCCGGCTACGAAAGCCGCTGCAAAAATAACTGCAACGGTTAAGAACACTGTCACCGAACGGAAAACTATTAAAAGCTCGGCATCATGCCAAACAACGAGTGCTGCAAAGACAACCACTCAAACTAGAAAGACTACCGCTAAAGTGGAGTTGACGTATAAAAAATAAATCCTAACAGCAATTTTTGATGTTAGCCTATGAACAACTTCCCCGTAGAGGTTTCCATAAAATAATCAGTATCGACAATCATTTTTAAAAGGAGAATTCGAGTATCAATGTACCTGTGAAGAATAATAAAACATTTCCTTCACTAACAATGCACAAAACAGTTGCGCTTTCACGTGCAAATTATCAATAACTATCAAATCGCTCTTCTTTTTTACTCATTCTGCTTTCAATTTGATTAATAAAAAGTTTGATTACATTTTTTGGAGCCTTAACAGGTTCTGTCTTCATTTTTTTAATTTAAAGCACGCTTAGGAAGTCGGCTGACATTTTAAGAATGTATGCGCATTCGTTAGTGAGTGATGGAACCACTTAGTAATGCGCTAATGAGACGTTAATGTGCTTGCCTCAGTGCAATATGACGTCGCAATATATTGAGTTATTGCCTGGTTTCTGGTCGTAGCCAGCACTTCTAACAAAACAATGAGTTTTTCCACCTGAATGCATTGTCTTGAGCTTTACGCTATAATATAAGTTATTCAGAAAAGTTTATCATACATTGTTTTTGAGGTCTTTGTTATACATCGCGTTCTGTGCCAAATGGATGCCATTTGTGAGGGAAGGGCGACTTTTAGTGGTTAATGCGAAGAAAAGAGCAGCTGGATCGCTATGGATGATGAACAAGGAATGCGTTACAATATCCAAAGGCCATCGATCATAAAGCCGAGTATCCACGAATACAACATTGCATTGGTGTAGGGCCTAAGCAAATGAAACCATCATTATAGAACACTACACACTGACAACAACTGATGCAGTTATGATGCAATTATGACAAAAATTTTAAATTTCCTAATTTTTCGACCTCGTAAAGGGAAATTCGCCTGGGAAACGGTAGCAGCACTACTTTCTAACTAATCAGAGCAAGTATGCCACCTTAGACGTTACTCCGAATGATGGACGACCGGACCGACAAGAGTGTAGGACAATTGCCAGCAATACAGTAACGTTGCGATTGCAGAGACAGAAAAGCCACGATTATGAGTGGTGTGGGGACGAATGGACGAACATAAGTAAATCCGAGAAAAGAGCAGACTTGCGACGTATAAACAAGGGTTAGTAAATCTCTTGGACATGTACGCCCAATTTATACGGCATTCGACGCGCGGAGTGATCCCTGTCGCTACTCCTCGCAAAATCTGTTTTCTATTTAAGTCAAATAACGAAACTTTACGTGAAAAAGCACTTAACGTTATGTAGCCTTAAATATATAAAGTAGTAGTTAAATTTAGTATTAAAAAAAAAGAAGAAAAAAATTGAATAAATAAAAAAAATAAATAAATAAATTGGTAAACCCTATAATAAAACCTCCCGGTAATAAATCCAATAGAGTTAGGATTTCATTTTCATAAAAAATCAATAGTCAAAAATTAAATAAATTATATTTTGCTATAAGTTTAACATCAGCAATAGGATCGGTAATAGAAAAATCTTTCATATTTTGGCGATACGTAATAAAAATTATGCCAAAATGGGTTTGCTTTGGACACTAATAATCGGCTTTTTGTATGCCGAAATTGCGATAGTAATTTGTTTGGTATTCCCAATAGGTAGTCCACGCAAATGGGATCGATTCTTCAAATCAAAATTTCTTTCAAAGGTATCGAAGAAAGCTCAGGCATATTTTATAATTGTTATGAGTGTATTGCTCTTGCTACTGGTTGACGCCTTTCTTGAGATGAGGAAATATTCGAATCAAGAATACGGAACTGTTGATCCTCGGCTAAACTCCAAAATGCCTCAAAACACTCGCCTGTTTCGAGCTCAACGTAATTTTTATGTATCCGGTTTTGCAATTTTCCTCATGATGGTCATACGGCGTCTGGTGACTTTAATCTCAATTCAGGCCAGCTTGTTAACTGATATGGACTCACTGTTGAAGCAGAAACCTGTTTTAAATCAAATTGGTACCGGAAGAAATCGGAAGTCAGTTCATACGGATTAAATGAAAAATTTTAAGAATATTCTAAATAAAAACTGCCGTAATTGTCAGTAACTTGTTTTGTTTTTCTTCTAGAAAGTAATTCATTTGTTAAAGCGACTGTCATTGACTCATAATGAACGGTATTTATCTTCATCGAAGTCTTCATATTATTGTACACTTTTTGAAGCTTTAATTAAAATCAGTAACGATATTTTAATCGAAAAACAATTTTATTTGTACCGCTCTTAATAGACTCCAAGTTGTTCTTATGTCTATGTCCCTTTAAAATGAAGCACATTATGCAGGTTATTAACTAAAAGCCACTTTCCTAAACAATATTGAATAGTCGAGCATATTCTGTTTTTATAATTTGACACTCCCGCAAGGATAATGCATAATCATAATAGCTGCAGTTACTCAAAAGTTGACAAAGGCAATTCTGTGGTAATTTCATATAAAATGCCTGACTGAGATTTGCTCGTGTTTTTTGGTTATATTTTCCACGTTTTTTTGTTTACAATTTTTAGCGAACGCATTGTATTGGACATCCGGAGGTTCTAGACGAAGTCTTTTTTACGCGTTCTCTCAATTGCGCTTTTATTGGTGCTTCGTATTGCGTTTTGTTTTGTCAGTTACATCGCGTTTAAATTGCGTTCAATTTTGTTGCTTTACGTTCACTTCCTTGGTTCTTTGGAAACCTTAAAATGCCATTTTGGGCAAATTTATTAACGAGGATTAGTTATTCAATTTTATTTTTGTCTTCTTTTTTTCCTTTTTTTTTGAATATTTGCTTAGTCAGAAAGAACTGATGCAACATTCTGGGAATGAATTGTGTTTGTTGTTCTCCTTTACTATTCACATATATACATATATATCGAAATCGATCTAAAATGTAAAAAGATCCTAGCTACGATTTAATAAGGTTCCATATTTCTTTTATGGGCGGTGATTACCTTCCAAAGGTAAGGGCGATTTAAATATACTTGAAAAAAAAGTTAGGCAAGAGTCATATCGTGGGTTATGGTATGGTTATGGTGGTAATGATTTAATCTACCTATTCTATCACGTATCTTGTATCTTGTATCTTCTACCATTTATCTTCTCTCTCCCATCTTCTATCTCCTATCTTCTATTGTTTTCCTTCTATCTCCTATTTTCAATTTTCTATCTCCTATCTCCTATCTCCTGTATCATGTCTTCTATTTTCTATGTTCTGCATCCTATCCCCTATCTTCTATATATTCAATTTTCTATCTTTTGTCTTCTATCTTCTTTCTTCTATCTTTTATCTCCTATCTTCTATTTTGTATGTTGTGTCTTCTATCTCCTATGTTCTATCTCATATCTTCCGATTAAGAAAAAAAATGGAAATAATTTCGACGAAAAATCCTATTGTTAATTAACTGTAGGCTTATTAGTCAATCGTTCAGACGGACCTTCATGTCTTCGTTTTTTGGTGGTTGCTTAGACGATGTAATAAACTTTAATATTTAATTTTTGGAAATATCTCTTGAAAGCGTTTCTTGCCGAGGTTCACTTTACGGTGAGAATTACTTTCAGATTAATTTTCGATTAAAATGCACCGCATTCAGTACAAGAGACAAAGAAAAAAGGAATGATAGTATGAAAGAATTGCTTAATTCATTTCCTCTATTTATAGAACGTTATCCTTGAGACTTCACAGGTATTCAACATATGAAAGGAAGCAAAGAAATATATAAGAAAAAAAAAAAAAGAAAAACTGCATCAACACTTATGTAAAAAAAAGGTAAATATTTCTATAGAAAACTTTTCTAACTAGAACTCGCTAAGCAAAAAAGGAATTCCATTTAATTTTGCGTTTCATTATTTTTAAATTTCTTTATTTTTTCATTGAATGAGACTTCATTTGGTTGTTTACGCTATGCAACAACAATCTAGTGGAAAATGCATTGAACTAAAGTCGTCTTTGCGGCTTGAAAGTTTGTCTAGACTTGGCTTTTCAGAGGCTGATTGAGATACAATTTGCTTCGTTAGCAGGACACGTGGGTTTAAAATGCAGAGATGTTTGTTTTTACGCAATTGTATTGGTGTCGTAATTTTTAAGGCCAAGAGAACATTACACGAACGAACCGACGGACAGACGGACAGACTTACATGCTTAAGTAAGAGCTTTGTACGGCTGTTGTTCGTCTGAGTTTCGCAATCTGGGCTTCGACAAAACGAATATATCCCCATACTTCGGTGGTGCATGTAAAAATAAGAGAAAATCGTGAGGTATTTCGTATCCAAAATATCAACAAGAACATCATGAACGAACTGTTTATTATTTGAGATAAATAGCTTAAAACGAGTGTTGCTCGTCTTTTGAGATTCTATTTGCCACCTAACATCTTAATATCCTTTCGCTGAACGATGTTCAAGATAAGTTCCCATGAAACATTTATTTTTGGCAAAAGCTTTAAGGCTTCTGCTGATCAAGACAAGTTTGTACTGTGAGATTGGATTTTGCGAGGTGCATAGAGTTTGTAACACACAGAGTTTTTTGGTGAACTTATTACGAATTCCAAATGCTTTTGCTACAAAAGCTTAGCAAAATATCAGATCTGCCTTAAAATGACTTGAACGAAAAAGAATGGTATGTGAATTTTACAATTCAGTTTTAATTTATTATAAATCCAGCATTAATCTTCATTTCTATCATAATTTGAATCAATGTTTTTCATCTACAAAATGTATGTGTAAGTATTTGAGTTATTACATATATACACATATACATGTGTATGGATATTATATTATCAAAAGTATATGCAAGTCTGTAAGTTTGATCTTTAATTTAAAATATTTACTCAGATTTGCCCGAGGATTTGTTTTTCTATGAAAAATTAATACAAATAGAATTTTAATTTAATTAACTTTGTTAAAAGGAGTTATGAACAAGTAGCATCAACTAATAAACGTATGCAAATAAAACCTTAGGCTATTTAAGATAACAAAATGTCTGAATGAAACTTTTAATAATAATTTTCTCGTTTCAATATATTTTTGTTTCAAAATAAAAAAAAACCAAAAAAAAAACTTCAAAAAAACTCTCTTCTCACTTTGTGTAAATACAATCAAAAAATGTCTTTGCGTTATATATACAAAATGAAAAGTAGTCTTTAATGATAATGGACTATGCGACCACATATGGCTTGGTGTGTGTGCATGTTGAATGTTGAATGTGTCAAGGCTTATTTCCGTTAACGGATATGTTTGCTTGGTTACGCCTTTGGCCAAGTGGCTGGTTGACATAGCCATTCAAAATGAGCGCTATATGCAAATATATTGCCATTCTCTATAACGTTTACTATAACCACACATTCGTAGATGTAATAACACAATAAGCTTTAGGCGTCTCACACAAGTCTCATTACAAGTTTTTCACAAATATGAATGCGTGTGTCTGCTTGTTAATTTTATTGCGATGTATTTTGCAATTGTAAATAACTTTCTTTGTAAAGTTTATTTACTTACTGATACTCCGCGCAAATAGTACCGGGACCTTTATGCAAAACAATATATGGTAACTGTTTGATAACGAACTGAACATAATTGATCAAGAAGAGCTGAAACGAGTATCTTTCGTAAGACATTTAATTAAAGTGCAGTCTTAAGCCTTAAACGCGATTTTCAAATATCATTGCACGGTCGTGGTGACAAATCAGGATAACGTAACTCTTCGTTCGCCTTACCTTCTCCGTCTACAAACTCGACCATAGAGACGTCAAGGTGTCTGCCAATTCGTGATTAGAGGAATTCGGTTGTAGTGAAACTATTTGTGTTGAGTACAAATGTATTCTAAGAAGAGGTTTGAAGGGAGAGAATTACAAGACTTGAGGAAGGATTAAAATTAAACTCACAGGACCTTAGGTAGTAACAAGATTTCTTATCTGATACTACTGTGAGGAGAAATAGATGCGCACCTGGCAATTCGTAATTAGAGGAATTCGGTTGTCATATAACTGATTGTGTTGAGTACAAATGCATTTTAAGAAGACCTTAGAAGAGAGAGAATTATAAGACTTGATTAAGGATTAGACTCAATCAATCAAAAAAAAAAAAAATCATAATTACATACATTCGCATATAAACACCTTCTTGATTTTTAAATTTGAAATGTTATTTTTATTGGCTTTATCCTTAATGGATTACTTAGGAGGCATTTCGCCTTAGCTGCGCAAATTTGCTTAATGTTGCACGCAATTGCGTATAGAAACTCACTTTGCTTTACCAAACCTTAACTATTTTAACGAAATACATGTTCACACAAAACGTTATACATTTTATGTAATTTTCAGTTCTTTCCTAAATTATGTTGCTGTCGGCTATTGCGAATGCCATTTTACAAATTTTCGAAAAGCGAGTACAACACTCCACAACAAGCTCTAGTATAGTAATTACCATCAAATGGTCATTTTTCAGGCTGTCATGACCAAGAAGAAATAAAAAAAAAAAAAAAACAAAAATGAGAAGTTCGCAAAGGCTCTTCAAAAATACAATAATAGCTCTGCTGAATTAAACAATGTTGCATGTTAAGCTTTTAACAACAATGTTTTCAGTTTTTCTTTTGTTCTCGCCTTTTAGAGTCTGGTTTTTTTCTTCTTTTTTTTTTTTTTTTGTTTCTTTGCTGTTGTTAGATTTGAGTACAGGAAACGGAAATAATGCCCCTGAAATTTCAGTTTTGACAGCAAATCATTTTTCGTGCTTTCTTTCTTCTCACACTCACTCAAAGTACGCAAAAAAAAAGGAAAAAAGGAAAAATTTGTGGTAAAATGTTTATGATTTCATAAAAGAAAAAGAAGGCAAACACAAAGTTGCCCAACAAACACTAAAGTGTCTTTACACTAATCATATATTCCTACATAGTTATACATAAGAACTTTATTAAGCTAAATTTATCCATTTTGCTTTTATAAGCAATGAAAATTTATGGTTTGTTGGGTTGAGTAGAAATTCTAATGCAAGCTGATACGAGGTCACTATTATAAGATTTTGTATTTGGTACATAATCCAAGTGGTCACTTTTGACTCTGATTTCAATACTCCGATCATGTCGCAAACTTATCATGGGAAATATTTTCAAGTCTGGGTAAAGACCGAGTAGGTAAAGGGTCTCGACGAAATGGTCAAAGGTCCTAAGGTATTCCGGTAAACGTTTCAACAAAGTCTTAGATAGCCTTTGATGCTAGTGTTTTACGACTTTGGTCTTCGAACTTAATTCTCTGATTGAATTAATTATAATCGGTAGATAATTAATATATAAATTAGTTCAAGTTTCTAAGCAACTAAAGGTCTTCCAAATGAATGATTCATTGCTTCGAAAGTTTCAACATGCCCGCGTTTAACAAATGCTTTATGCTTTACTGTCCTTTCACCGTTCATTCACTCAGTGACGTTTGTTAAATGGTCCTCGTACATTGCGTTAAAAAAAAAAAGCGTAAAAAGCAGAACAATAATTTATTTTATTTTATAACCTTTCCTCTCTTTAATGGTTGATGTTTATGTTAAGTCATTCATCAAATGGAAAAATCGTATAATTTAGATGTTGCTTAAGAGCATAATATTATTGTTAAAAATTGACCTATAACCGCAAATGGATAGATGACTTTTTTTCCATAAAGTATTTAGTTGGAAAGACTTCTGTTCAAGTTTTTATTAAATTTATTTTTTTATATAGTATTTTTAAACTTTAATCTTTAACATGAAATGTTTATATGTCGATTTGTTAACCCATATTAAAACGATCAAATTAAAATGTAAAAAGTTTATATGTTAAAGGAAATCTACGAATTTCATTTATCTAGAACACTGCAAGAACCAACATTCGGAAAAGTGGTTCGATCCGTTTTCAAAAGCGTTCATCCTTGGGTAAAGACACGCGTCTATGCCAAATTACGGCCTATAGATCGAACAAAAGAAAACAAGACGGAGAGCCGAATAGATAAGCTCAGATCGATTCAGAATCTCTTGCCGAGGGTGATTCGATCGGTATAATATAAAATGAATGCTCCCGCAAAAATTTAGTATCACTGATGATGTAGAGTATAATTAGCGCAGAGCAATGACTCGGCCTACAAGTTCGTAGCGCTAACATTAGACTTCCTTCACGTCATATAAGTGCATAATGAACAGTAAGCCCTCACTCGCTAATAAGCTTGCTAGAATTGCACTTTGTTAGTTAAGTTTTCAAAGACGCCGCCGTATATTTTTTTTTAATGAAAAGGAAAGATATAGGAGGCGGCCGCAATGGGTCCGTGTGCCGAATCGGTAAGTCGTATCCTTGTATCAACTGGATACTCACTGTAGCTGCGATCACAGTAAACTCTACTGCACTGAGATTTAAACCCGCCTATACTGACTTCACAGCTACTTTTGTGGAACGTATGCCGCCCGCCCTAATGCACAGTAAGTCTTTAGAGGCTAACTTTTGGCATTCCTTGATGAAAATTGGTTCACAACAGTTATCTGTCATATAAGTTTATCAGTCTAAAATTAGATCTTGTCAGTCTATTTGTCGGATACGCGCTCCATGCTTTAACGAACAGTAAACCCTTACCCTCCAATAAGTTTTAATTATTGGATTTTTATGATGCTTTGTTGGTTAAATTTTCCGATCCGTGTTCATATATATGTCCTAATTAACAGTAAGTTCTTACACGCCAATAAGGTTTAATTTGTGGTATTTCATAATGAAAATTGGTTCACAACATTGATTTGACATATAAACTTATCTTGCTAAAATTGGACCTTGTTGGTCTATTTCTCGGACCCCATATCCTAAGATATTCTTGTACAGCCTATAAATCTTTATATGGGAAAAATGTAAAATTTTTTTAATTTTATGATGAAAATACGGAAGAATTGTGTTACGTGAAGCAATGTCGTGTATTTAGTGGTCGGGCTTGCTCGGCTATAACAGTACTATTATCACAGCAATAGATTTTTTCCTTCAGAGCAATTTTAGTTTTTGCACCGCTCGCTTGATACATATTTCGACATGTTTTTGAATGAATAAAACTCTGCACATATGAGATGGGAGTAGTAATTGTCGACAAGAAAAACCTCCTTGAAATGGTGCTATGAAACGAGAGGATTGTCAGGGAAAAAAAACTAGTCTTTTTGTTTGTTGCTTTTAGTTTGAAAACCACATGAGATCTGAAAATTATTCACTTCTATATTTATTGGATGCTACATAATACAGCAAAAATTTGTAATATTTAATAACTTAATCGTCATTAGCTGTTCACTGTATCATGGAGAGATTTTAAATTGATGTTTTTGCTCAAATAATTGTTGTTATTGTTGTTGTTTGGTAATCAAATTCTCTTTAAAATGCCTGGGCTTGTATTTCCTTGCAGATTTTAATTGGTTCTAAGCAGGAAAGAACTTTTGTTTTCCTGGCCATTATTTGATAAACTGAAAGCTTATCCTCAGACAGAGGGCTCTTCTTCTTCTTCTTCTTGTTCTGCTCTTTCTCTCGGTAGTTTTTGGTTTCAATTACGAAACTGTGTCTGAATGGCACATGTACCTGAAGGTTTATGTGCTCCTTGGCTACGTATGTGTACAAATCTGCTAAGTTACGGTCTTAGCCCTAGCAACATAAAATTTCAACAATGTCATGGCAAGGATATGTCAGTTAAGCGTCAGAGCATTACTTTAATAAATATTTACTTGGACAGCAAACACAATCATCATATGTGTGACAGCATTTAGATAAAGAAACTTTGTGCAGTAATTAAAGGAAAACCAACAATGAAAGCCTCACTAGTGGCTTTAGTAAGTTTCTTCTTCTTTTTTTTTTTCTTTTTTGTTTGTGATGTTATGTTTTTTGTTATTAATAGAAATTTAAAAATATTTATGGAAATTTTCTGCCTTACTCGTAAACTGCGTTAAACTTGTGCTGTACATCATGGAATTCCCTCATAACATGGTAATGTGTTGAATGGAGTAAATTATTCTGACAGTTTTTGATAAGAAGAGAGAGAACCTGTACGCTCCGTTAGTAGAATAAAGAATTTTCATTTAAAATTAGATCTAGAATATTTGAAAGGTCCCTTATATATAGATCATGTATGCATCATCCTCTCAATCCTCACGTTAACGCACATGCAAAGTGACGCTGTGCAGTTAGTGGATATAAAAAAATAACCTTTGTATAGCGTTTGTTACTGCGACAAAGGGGACAGTCCGCCCCAAATTCCGCCTGAAGGTTTGCTGATAAAAATCAATTAGAATGCAAAGTAGGTTTAACGAACAGCGTAGGTTTAAGGCATATATAAGTTCATGACATTGAGGAATGGAACAATGATCAAAACCAAATTCAAACCATTGGCGTAAGTTCGGACACAAAAATCCGTTCGACATTTCACTGCCACGTGAATTAACAGTAAGGACTTGAATGCATTGAATTTCTGTTTGCGAATAGCTGCTGATGGAGTTGAAGAACTGCATATGCCATTGGAAGTTCATTTTTAAAACAATTTGATTTTCGATATTCCAACATTAATAAGAAACTGAATTTGTTTTGGTTACTATGTGCATTGGTTTCTATGCAATTCTTCTTTTTTTATACCCATCACGGAAGGATGAGCAGTATATTCATTTTGTCGAAACATTTTCAGCTTGCAAAAGAAAGTATCAGAGACCTCACAAAGTATACATATTCTTGATCAGTCTCAAATCTGAATTGATTTAAGCATGTAAGTCTTTCCATCTGCCGCCTGGGTGCCTGTCCGTCTGTGTGTCCATCTGTTGTAAACATGCTCCTGGCCGCAAAAATCAAGCTATCGATTTCAAATTTGACAAAAACTTCCGAAGTCTTTGCACGTACGGTAGTATTGGACACAGGCCAAATCGGTCGAAGGATACACTTACAAAAGGAATACAGAATTGACCTTTCGATTAATACTCAAAACTGTAAGAGATAAAGGTACAAAAATTTGAATGCATATTCTATGGATGATATGGTGCTACCTGTACAAATATGAAAAAAATGTTCACGCGTACCCAATATTATAGTGATTCAAAGTGTAATTTTTTTTCAATAGCAGAAACAAACTTCAAAAGCCCCATAAAGCATATAAATTCTTGGCCAATTTCAAATTTGGAATCCATCTAAGCATATCCGCCGTTTTATCTGTTCATCTTTAGTACGCGTGGTAAGCATTTTCCCGTTAGCGATATCGACTGCTAATTTGAAGCAAAAGCGTTCAGATCGGTTTACGTGATTTAAATTCTAAAAGGCAAGCGATGGTTTCGCAAATGTAATCATAACATTCGTATTTCATACTCGGATCCGGGTGAAAACTCTTAATGTATTTCATTGAAAGGTTAGTTTAAACTAAAAACGAAAAGCGCACAAAAACATTTAACTGAGCAAGAAAAAAGGTCAAAAGCATTAAAAAAAAAAAAAAAGGAAAGTTTGGTAAAAAAGTGTAATTTTTTATGTAACGGAAGCTAAATTGCAAATATTTGTAAACGCACACATGCTTCTCACATATATATCTCGCATATTAAAATGCACACGTATTCGTATACGGATTTTGTTGGTGTAGCAGTTAAAAGTAACAACAATTTGAACTTTAGTATCACTGGCATAAGTCTTCTTCTTATACATACGGTATAAATAGAAGACTTTCTTGAACTCTTACAACATCACAATAGGGAGAGCCATACGATAAGAGCTTTGCAAGTGTGTTTAAATAAAAGTAAAACTTCCGTTATACTCATTACCTAGAGTTTACACTTGTTATTTTACTTTTCAAATAAAAACGACAACTTCCGTTTTGGTTAAAGAAAACAAAAAACAAAAAAAAAAAAAAATAGAAAGCAAGAAAGAAAGAGAATTGTGTACCTATCAGGCGGGTAGAGAAAGAAATGGAAAACGGTCAGTCAGCCAGCAAAGTGAATCTGAGCTTCTGTGTTTAAGTATAGTCGACCATCAACGTCATCATCACCATCGTTAACGTGGTTATTGTAAACAAACCGAGACCCTACACTCTACTGACCACATATCTCAACCACAAGTATGTTGCTGTTGCTGCTTGTGATGTTGTTAAACTATCTACAGGCAGAGTCGGTTGTCGACAATAACCATTGTGGGCAATAACAACTACGTGCTACGTGTGGGGCCCCCATGAAAATTTTCAAAGTTAAAAAAGTAAACAATAAAAGAAAAAAGAAAAAAAAAAAGGAGAAAATCACCCAAACTACTTATAAACCGGCCCGCCGTACAAGTGCTTATACATGGATTTCATTTTCTTTTGGCACCAGGTAACAACGGAAGTTTGCACTTGTTAAACGGAGATAGAGTAAAATACTATTACAAATGCTGTTGTATTGGCATTTGTTTCTATATTTGCTGTCTGCCGTAAAACGTAAAGTCTGAGCCGGATTGTGTCTGTATATATATATATATATATATGTGTGTGTGTGTGTGTCCCAGTACACGGCCACTTTGTCTGTCTAACTTGCATTTAGTCAGAACATGTTTTACTTGAACTATGCACAATACAAAAGGTTAGTCTGAAGTAAACGAGCTTTTGGTCAATTATGTGACGTGAGTTGTTGTATGTGTTGTGATTCGATGTCTATGTTTGCATCACATACAAAACTTTATGATTGATTATAACAACATGCAATATCATATTGCATGCAAGAATGGATTACTGCTTCTACTGCTAACTCTAACACTTATTCACTCGCTCACTCACTAGCATGCCTGCATGCATGCATGCATGCATTCATGCCATGCAGTTCAACTTAGACAGGACATGCTACTGTAGACCAATATAGACAAAGGTATATACATGAGGTTATCAAAAGCCATGTGTATCCGTTCACTTTGCTGTTTTTTTTTCCTTTTTCTTTGTGTTGCCTTGGGTTCTCTTTTGTGTTTTTTCTCACTAACATAAATGTTTCGGATGTATTCGAAATTCCATAATATTGTGATTAAGAGTTCAGATTTTTCCTTGTTTTTTCCCTTGTTTTTTTCCCCCTTTTTTTTTTGTTTCTCCGCTTTTCTTTTGTTTTTGCACTGTACTTATTCCATACTAAGTGTGAGGGATATAAGCTTTTGTTTGTATTCTTGTTTCCTCTAAATTACCTTAATAACTTTTTAGATGAAATGCCAGAATATTTTAATATTAAGTTTAAAGTAAGGTTTCGTTTACGTTCACAAGTTAATCAGCTTAAGGCATTGCATTATGAAGGAATCTCGAAGAGTGTGTTCACTTATGCGTATATGGTAAATGTAAATAAATTTTTTGCTTATGCCCGAAAGTTTGCTTTGAAATTTAACTAAAACTGTATACAATACAAGTAAAGTCAAGAAATTCATAATTTTTCTAAAAGTAACTTTAATTTTTTTTTTTTGGATTTATTTAGCCTTTTGTAACCCACATAGTTTTTGGTTCAAGGGTACATTAAATCTGTAGGGTGTTATGGAACGCCTAAAAGGACTTGAGATAGATCGATCTAATATTATCCGCCGTCTGTCTGTCTATGCGTCCGTCTATCTGTCCATGCACATATATATTCAACCTGATGAAATTTGTTGTATTGCCGTCTTTTGGCGGAATCATTTATTTAGGTGTAACGATCAAAGTTACCGCAAATAATCTCGAGATGGCCGCATCGCTTGTGTGAAAATATGAAAAAATTGGCCACGTGTAGGTAGTATTTATAGAAAATGGAAATTTCATTTCAATTTTATCGAAATGTTTACATCTAAAAATGAAGTCTCCGTGGAACCACCTATTACTATCAATGGATGGATTGAACTAGGCATATCTGGCGTTCCGTCTATCTGTGTCAAACATTCTCTCGATCGCAAATATTAAGATATCGTTTTCAACTGTAGCAAAAACTAAGTACGCATGTAGGGAGATACAGAAAAGTGTCAAATTGGTGGGGAGGCATGCGTACGCTACAACCTGAACTGAGAGCGCGAAAAAAGGGTTTTGTTTTGTTGATTCCTCATAAGCTGTAGTAGAAATTACGAACAAAAGTTGCACATTTATTCTATGAATGATTCTACAACAGTTGCATAAAAATGAAGAAAAAAAAAGATAGAAAGAAAGAAGCGAAATTACAATATCATAGAACATCGAAATTTCGCTTCTTTGCTCAAGGTGAATGTAATGGGTGCAAAAGAATCCAACCTAATTTTCCTACTTGTTTGATTTGTCTTTATATAATAAATTTTTGTTTTGGTTCTAAGAGTTTCTCTCTCCCTCTCTCTCTCTCTCTCTCTTTCTCTCTCTCTCTCTCTGTCTAGAAGTTAATAAAAGCTATTTACCTAGCTTATCGGTGGTATAAGGGGGATATAAGCTCCCGATAAAAGAGTGAATGCGTGAAATGAATAATTTCGGAGAAGAAAAACAAGTAGTTCTTGCAGGCGTTATAAACTTTTGTTATTTCCCACTCCATTTGCCAAGTCGATGTACACAATTTTCAGCTTTCCTGACAATCTCATATTCATACGACATTCGGTTTATTTATCCCTTTAGTCACTTTGTGATATCTTGAAAAACCTACGAGAAGGAGTACCTATCAGCATGCCTTGGTGAGACGATACGATCATTTTCCCTGGTCTGGGTGTGGAGTTGTAAGCTCTTACATATCGAAAAGTTGAACGTGCTGAGGGTTGTTTAATGCATTTCCATGCAATCTAAAATAAAAAGCCACAAAAGTCGTGATTCGTGCAAAACAGATAAGCAGCGAACTTGAATTGAAAAAAAATCGAAACAAAGCTCATTGCGTCTATAAAACCAATTCAAAATGAAAGCCCATCAATGCGCCCAACTTAACTTCGAAATTCGAAATGCAAGGAAAAACAAAAATGCTTCCATCATGTACTCATATTTAATATTTGTCTTAATTGATGGGTGTAGAAGATTCTTCTCATGTAGGGGATGATTTTTTACTTTTTCACTTGTTTCATTCATTTAATTCTCCTTCCCTCCAATAATAATAATAATAATAATAATAATAATAATATGAAGGGAGAAAAAAAAAAGAAGAAAAAGATTCGTAAATTGCCCTTGAGGAAAAAAGTACAGTCGGTAAACGGCCAACTTTGCTAACCCCATCTCTAACGATAATATTAACAAACATAACAAAAACAACAATAACAACAATAAATATTGGCAGTATTTTATAGCTATGTAAGGTTTTATCTTGTTATTGTTCTTTTAGTTTTGTTGCCATTCTCTCCATTTGGTATTGTTTTACTCGTAGTTATTGTGTTGCTGGCAATATTTTCAGAATATCTAAACTCAATAAGCTTTTTGAAGTTTGTTATAAAGCAGAGACGCGCAAAGCAAAAAAGAAAAATATAAAAAAAAAGAATTGAACGAACAAACTCGCACACGCACATATATTTATCAATGTAAGGAAAAGTTTTTTGTTTTGCCGTTTGCCGCCGCAAAACTCACTGTGAAAATGGTTTTACAATCATAAACTCATAAAGTTGCCATTGTGCAACACTTTGCCACAAAAGTGCAACAAAGTGCAAACTTACAGTAGTAAAATATTTCATCAAAAAGCCGAGGAATGGAGAAGCGAGAAAGGAAATGTGGCACAATTTTTATGTGCACCTACTCACAACGAACGCATATTAATTTTGTCATTTAACTTGCAAATCCGTGCGATGGTGACATTTGAAGAAGAACACACACTCTCTTAATTATCCCATCTATATGTCTTTCCGTCCGTCTCAGTCCATTCTTGGGCTTTTGATAGTGCAGTGCTTCGATTCTTCAGGCATTTGTACTTGCGGCTACGAGCTGTGTAACGGTTTTTTGAGTGCCTACGTGTTCTTGGCGCGCCGATTCGACTCTTGACCTTTTACATGTCCTTCGAATACGCTACAGCCCATGTGCAGTAGTCCATTAGTTATTTGGCCACCTATTTGTCTATTCGCTGACAGCTAGTTTCAAGGTCTTTCATCCATCGGGTAGTTAATTTGCAGCTGGATGGCTCATCTATCTAGCAAGCGACCAGGTATCTGCTCTTTCGTCGGTTTCCCATTTCTCTGTCCAATTGTCCCTTTGGCGTTCATTTATTTTTCCGTATCAATTCTTTTATTGGCCCTAGACAGTGCTCTTTCCTATCTAATTACAATTTTTCTGTCCCTTATCCGTCGTCTGCCGGTCCATCAGTCCATTTGTTCTCCTGCTTTGTCCCTTAGTCGAAGCTTTGTCGCAGTTGCACCGTTTCATTTCTCTGCCCTTTTATTTCACCCCTTTCTCGTTTGCGAAAATCCATTTTAAAGTTTTAAAAATGCACAGAGTCCACAAATGGTGACAGATCTTAACAAGCACATAATTCTGACATCCCACGCAAATATTTGCACGAAAGAATTTTTATTTGAAAATAACTCAGATGAGCTTGGGGTTAATAAGCATTTTGCTTGTTTTTTTTTTTTGGTTTTCCTAAAACAGTGGGTGTTCGAGATTCAGTGCAAAGGCGCATAAAGTTTTGGTATTTTTTTTAAAATTAATTTTTCACTTCTTCGTTAAAAAACCCTCTCCCTCTCGTACTTTACATGCAAAACTATACAATACAATACAATCCAAAATCAAGTAACCGACCGAGCCATTCCACCGCTGCTGTGTCGTCCCTGGCCAATTATGAGTGTATGTGTGTCTGTTGCCTCTATATAGTGCAGAGTAAAAACGCAAAACGCAAAAAGCTCAATGGAAGATTTACTACAACAACTATGGCGTATCATGGAAAAAAAGAACCCTTGGCTTGCGGTTAGAAAAGCAAGCGAACATTTTTTGGTTGAATTACGCGGAAAAATGGTTTTATTGCAAAATGGGATATTATTCGTTTTCTATATATGCATTTCGAATGCGCGGCTTCACAAGGGTTCGTGTGAGTGCACGACTATTGCTTTGAAAGTCTTTGAGTTGGTTTTAGAGGTTTTTTTTGTTACGGCTGCCAAATAAATTCTATTCAAGAGTATTACAATTGAGTTAATAGGATTGCTAGAACACTAATAGAGAACGCATACAATCCCAGTTACCTTTATCTGCACCTGCTTACTTTTGTTTACAAAGAGAAAAAACAAAAAAGGTACTGATCAAAGCTAAACGGCCTTTCATTCTTTTAGTAATGAAACCTATTGAGCGACAAGTCGTCAAAAAATCGTTGCAAACGACTGCCTTTGATTGAAATGGAATTGAATTGAGTGCGTTCCTAAACTAAGGCAAAGACAAGTATATTCCTTCATGTTAAATCAAACTTGAAAAAAGAATCTTCGTGTGAGGGATTAGCTTGATCTTTTTCTAAATTCACGCGCTATTTCTGTGGGAAGCAGAACTAAACCCTTATTGAACGAAATACAATTTATTGTAATGCAATGTTAAGAAAAAATATTAAGATATCTATATTTGCCCAGTGGGGTTTGAAGAAAATTTAATATCGAATGGAGTTGGTCCATCCGTCCAACCGTCGCCGAATGCAACGTTATGATGACACAGGCCATATTAAGCTCTGCAATTAATTCTGAGAAGATGTATGTATGTATATATGTATGTGTGTGAGTGTGTGTGCGTGCAAGTGTTTGGTCAACTGTGAGTTCTTCGTGTGAGGACAAAATCTCAAATCCTCACGTACTTGTATAAGTTTTACCATTGCATTGTCCAGTATTTGAGAGCTTTAATAAGTCGACAGGTGCAACGTAAAAGAAGGAATCGTCACTTTTCCTGCGTGCCTCGAACGAAGGTGCAGCTGAATAATGATGAAGATTGAGAGATGGCACCACGTGGGTGAAAGGAACATTCATGTTGTCTCCGTTTGGACCATCAGTTGGGCGCAATGTCTACTAAGCTTCTGCAGCCAAATGACGCCTTCAGTAGGATATCGTCGTTAGCAACATTAACTGGTACTCTTGCGTTCATCACTAAAGCTAAAGGCGGTAATACATGGACGGTAGACTTTGGCAGAACTGAGAAAGCTCGGCTTTAGAATGCAAAAGACACTGACGGCATTCAACTAGGTTATGATGCCATATTGTTGCAATTAATACCAGTTTCAATCGATGATTCCTTTTCCGCCTAAGCAAAGGGACAGTTCAACTGTATATATTCTGTTAAAAAGCTGGGACAGATGTACAGCGGGAGGTGAACGCTACCTTAAATGAAATATTTGTTAACATTCCCTTTCGCGACAGGATTAGTTTTTACTTTTTCTTTCTCTTTAATGGAGGTTGCAGGCGAAAAGACGGGATCTACAACCCCATCCTTCGTTGATTCTATAATTGGCAGAAAAAGCACTGCAAAAAGTCAAGTTGCCAAGAGAATAAATGCTTTGACTCCGGACGTAAGGACAACTGTTACAAAAATTATTTGCAAATAATGGCTTCGTCCCAACAGCTATCAGTAGAAGATTAATGGGAAGCTAAGAAAAAACAAAAGTTTGGAGGCGATTAATAGAGCAGGCTTAAGAATGGACTCAGAGTATATTCCAGATATAAACAGCGATATCAAGGGAACGAAATTTTTACGCGAATGATTTTAATTAATAAACTTTGAACTTTAAAAGAAAGTAAATTATAGTTATTAGGTTGGGTACAACCAATCGAACTGATACGCTTTAATGAATTAAGAAAGTAATTCCTGGCATAATGGAATGGCATAATAAAAAGCTCGTATATTTCCATTACCTGTGGTAAGTACAGGCATTCGCACCAAATTAAAATTCCGTGACAACGAGTGGCACAGGAAATAAAAATAAATTATGTACATTGCCATCGATTAGCCCACGTTTGGCTAAAGCAATAAATCATTGATTACAATTTGCGCTTATGACGACGACGACGACGATGATGACCATGATGTGTGCGACTATTGTTGTTGTTGTAATGAATGCTCCATCTGCTAGCATACGTTCGTTTAGCTAATATACCTGAAACAGTTTGTGACATCATAACGTGGCGACTAAGTGGCTGGTAGGTTAGTTGACTGCAAACTGTTGCGCGCAAAAGCATAAGATAAGGAAGGTATGCATGGTAAGGGAAATACATAACTGGAAGTTTTCATATGTTTCACAGTTCAAACGTACTCATCAATTAGTGTGCACGCACATGCATCCTCCACAAGGTAGTCAAATTTAAAAATAAGCAAACAATTCTCCGAGCTATGCGACGAAGGTGTTCAATATGTGTTTTAATACAGATGATGGTCTATATATATATATACATCTGTTGTTATTGTGCGTAAAGTTCTCTTCGGCCAAATTGGTAATCATGACATTCTAACTATTGCCATGAAATTTGTCGTAAATTTTCAAGGGACGATTAATCAGGGAATGAGTAATGAATTGAAATCATTAAATTTTCTAATATTCCTTTTATTTCCAGGCAGTTGTATCCACTCCACTGAAATTACTATAATTCGACGGAGAACAACTCTACGTTTATGATGAATTAGAAAATTTAAAAGAAAATATTAAGGACAGAAATGTTGCACTTTTGAAGTTATAAATATGTTCAATGTTCCATAGGAAGAACTCTTTTATTATATGTCTTATACCAACTGTAGTACAAGGAAAATTAAGTTTGTGCGGATGTATGTAACAGACAGAAAATCTTAGGATAGATTCACTTTTTCATTACGGCCATCGATTTAAGCTTGTCTGACAATCTCTCCTGCTGATGTCTGTCCCTAAGTCTTGGTCAATTTGTGAGATATTTCGACGAAATTCAGGGTACAGCCATGTTTTGGCGCGAGGACGCACGCTATTGAAAATGGTTCGTACCACGGTCCCTCTCCATATAAAGCCTTATTTTATAATTGGTTATGTAAATAACTGTATTAAGCAACGTGGGCTAGCTGCGGAGGGTGTCACACTATTGTGTTTTTCCTTGTTCTTCGTTCTGGTTGTAAATTATGAAACAGTAAGAACTTCTTGTATGCAGACGTGTCTTTTATTCGAACTTTTCATTGGAGGGAAAGACGATTTCATTTTATGACAGCAAGCTAATCTGTGTATACGAGACTTAATCGAAATCAAATAGCACCGTTCTTATCGTAGCGATTACGCTCTAAATGCTTGTTTATAGTTATTATGTGGCATAAATCTTGTGGCATAGCAGGTTTAAATCCAACAGATTTTCCAATGCGGAACGTTTTGATGATATTGTAAAATTGTACTTGTGTCACACCATGCGAACTTAAGCTCTTTCGGCATTTATTTTCAACTCCGTCCTAGATGACAGTTCTTCTGTAAGGCAAAGCTGACGGAGATGTTTTCCTACCAAGAGCTTGCATGCGATTCATGTTGATAAAGAATATTTTATTAGCAGGCTGTCAACATGATGCGCATTTTGCGATCGGGTTTTGTTTCGAATAAGCCGTAGAACAATTCATACTTATTGTGAATTAAAATTCATCCTATCACTGTTTGTTGATGCAGTTTTTATAAATGTTTATTTCTATTTTATCCTTCTTTTCAATAGAACCACACGTTGGCGACTGTCAGAAAGCAATGAGGAAAGGGAAAGAAACAAGAAGGGGGCCGTAGCCCGAATGTGTGCCCGATCGGTAAGTGTTATGCCTTTGTGAAGGTTGGCTTTTCTAAAGAATCAGCACAAATATTAAAGGTTGTCCATTGGAGGTCACTGGGTAAAGCTTTGCAAAAGGAGACTTGCAAGAAGCCATTTTGCTTCGTCGATGAGAAAAGTTCGGTTTTTGCCCCCTTTAGGAAATAAATTTTCTTCAACGAAAGCTAAGCAATTTGCATTTTAAACATAAACACTTCTTTGACACAATTAAATGTATACCATATTTTCGGACAAAATAAAAATGTAAACCATTATTCCGGACAAAAGGAAATAAAAAAGAATGTTAGACAAATGTTGAGAAAAATTCCTTTACCTATGTACCTTCAAATGGCACCAAATTGATGTAATTGATGCCGTACTTTTACGTGTAAACAAATAATACAAAATTTGTCACTTGAGGGTTCAAGGTAGACTTTTTGTATCGTCATGTTCTGTTTGCTTTTATAAAGTGCTGCAATAAGTAACATTCAAAAACTTTTTTGTTTTTTGAAATTTCTTCTTTTTTTTGTATTTTTTAGTGTTTCTTCTTTCAGACGATATTTGTTTGAAACTTTTTAATATTTGTTTTTGAAACGAAATGAGTTTATAGAACAAATAAATTTTATTTCTTCAGTTATGGCTTCAAACGAGCGTTAACAACGAATAAAACAACAAACACAAGCAAATGAAAAAGTGCTTAAACAATGTTTTGGGAAAAATTTTAAGGAAACAATTTCCAACCACTGTGGGCGGCAAGTTTAAGGAAATTGCTAAAAATAGATGTATAAGGAAATAAATTAAAATATGAATAAACAAAACAAAACTTTAAGAAATAAAAGGGCGTTTTTGCAAATACTTGTGAAAGCTTATCTCGTTGGCTTTGATAAATACTTTAATCGTATAATTTAATTAAGAAATTTAAACTTTTTTTCGAGCTGCTCACTGTGCTTACAACATTGATAATAAATATGAAATGCAATAAAAAAATTTATCAAAAATAATAAAAAAGCATTTCAAGATAAATAAGAAGTTAAGAGAACCGGATAAGATATTATAAAAGAACACAAGGAAAGACATGGTCCACCACTAGATACCCTGCAGTTTTTCGTTTTAGCGCCTTATTGAATTAAGACTTTATATGGGAAGGAAGCACGTTGATGTACCAAATTTCATCAAAATATGACAAAAATTGCGGCCTGGAGATTGAAAGCAAGAAAACAAGGCGCATCGGCAGACAGACAGACGGGCGGACACACAAGCTCGGATCGTTTCAGGAAATAATTTCAAAAATCGTTCTGAATCGATAATAAAATTCGAGTCTATCTCAAATCTATCTGGCTGTTATATACCGCACCAGCTTAATACATACTTGTACCATAAGCGGCGTAACGTGCGAAAATTAAAAGGTCATGCATGTGGCATGAATCTTGCAAGGCGAATCTTGCATACATGGTCTTATTGCAGTAATTGCGAATAAGATAATTAATGTTATTGGTCATCGTAATTTCGCTGTCTTTAAATGGCTTTCATTTATGTGTGTGTTGATAAAATTTCATAAATGAAGATTTCACTTCAATCTGAGAACATATGATAGACATAAGAAATTGTTTCATAATAAACTTGGAATTAATGAAAATTTTATTTCAATTGGTGAACGTATGATTTACATAAGATATTGTTTCATAATAAACTTGGAATTGTTGAGGGAATTGTTGTCAGACTTCATACGTGCGCTTATAATTTCCATGATTTATGGGCTCGATCTACAAATATATTGTTATGCTCCCTAGTCACTATTACGCTCTCTGCTAAAAAATATGATAATTTTCAGCGCCCTTTAAGGCATATAAAAAAATTGATTATGTTTTATCATATGCTTTGTGTATAGTGATTGTACCCTACACCATTTGTGGCACAAGAGTATATTAAGTTGTGCAGATGTATACAGCACCGTGAAACATGTGAGATAGGTCCGCCTTTTATTATATCGATCGATTCAGAAGGTGGTTCTACGCTTGTCGGTCCATCCGTCCGTCGGTCTTGTATTTTTGTTTTCAATTGGCAAGTTGCAATTTTTGAGCTATTTTGATGAAATTTAATACAGTGACGCCTTTTGGTCTACGAAAATAGATCGAATCAATCCACTTTTTCAACCACCGCCCAAATGATGCCTTATTGTAAAAAGTCGTTACGTGACAAAGTTTATTAAGCGAAGCGATGTAGGGTATTGAATAGTAGATCGTTCGCACTATAGTGCTTTTCCTTTTTTCTATTTCCCTCTTTCCCTTATTAGTCGATGTTAAGAATGTCCTTTAATTCTATACATTTTATGAAGCTATGGAATAAGCGTGAGTCCATAAGGATTTTAAAATGTATGATTTGATTAGGATTATTTTTTTATAGGAATTTGAAAAATCGCATATGAACACCTTAGTATTATCATTGGTTTGAGTGTCAACTTCGCGAATATGTCCTGCATCTTTAGTAAACGTCAACAAAAAGTAGCGAACTAATAAAACTTTTAGTTAGATTTTTAGAATGAAATATTAAAGCAAGCATGAAATTAAAGACAAAAGTGATTTGTTTTTGTTTTTTGTTTTTCTGTTTCATATTCTCTTCTTATTTTAGTAACTAGTGATTTACGAGAAATTGAAACATTGGGATTGGGGAAGGTAGAACATGAACATACCCACAAAATCCATAAGTATATATGCTTTGCTAAGCAGTAAATTTTCCCGCAAAATTCACCAAAAGCAAATTAGCAAAGGTAACCGTTATAAACCTTAAAGCCAAAGCAACAAAGAGAGAATTTATAATATATGGATGTGCGTGTATAGTTATCGAGCAGAGTGTGTGCTCATATACACAAATAGATAGATATTTACAAACTCATTCGCATTCACATTCATATTCACATTCCCATTCATACGCCAAGTCCAACTACGCCAAAAATTTGGTATCGTTATGCTCTACTATCCAGTGCTTACACTTGTCTCGTATATAAACTAAGGATGGATTTACTTAAAAGGCAATCAGGGGCGCATATCCGTGTGCTAACTTGGTCGGTTGGTTGGTTGGCTGGTTGGCTGGTTGTGTTTGCTCGTTCATTTTTGTTTTTCTCTTGGATTTTCTGATGCTTTAAGTAAATTGTTAAAATTACTACACCCAAAGGTATAATTGAATCAGAACGGGAGAGCAACACTGACATAAATAAATACCGAATAAAATAATGAAAGAAAAAAAAACAAATTAGAAAAAAAAGTCATGTAACTAACCGCCAAAAGAATACATTAAAGAATTTAAACCTTAAAGTTCACACTTTTTTTTTTTTTTTTGCAAATTCCTTTAATCGTCTTTTGTAAGTTGCTGTTTCAACACACGAACAAGTTAATGACAAACAAACAACAAACATCAAGCAATGCTTGCAATTTATATGTTTGTCAACGCCTTTGTATTACACAAAATAATGCTTTGCATATTCAGAAATGTTGAAATTGTTACAAAACTAAATTTATCATCTCTCACTCACTAAGTTTTTCACACGGAATAATTTACATATTTTTTTTATTGTTGTTGTTATTTGTAAGTTTTAAAGCTTGAAGAATATCTTAGTTATGTTATGCATATAATGAAAAGAACAAACAAACGTACAGAATATCAAATGGACCAACCTATATAGATATATGTATATGTATGTGAAGATGGAAAGATGAAAGGAAACGAAGAGAGTAAAGTGTAAGGCTGGAAATGTGCCAATCTAAGCAAAGTTATGGTGAAACATTGAAATATAATCGCCATGCAAATGTTTCGCATTTTAATGGAAACGAGAAAAGGAGGCAAAGATGTGGCAACAAGAAACATTAGAGGAGTTTGAGAGAAGGACGAATCTTGCATTGGCGCTACATAAGGCATATAAGGCGTGTAACGCCTATGAGGAATCCAAAAACGATCTATTTAGTCCGTGTGATAGAATTTTGTGACGGGAACGGTAGCTATTTAAGCTGTTGCTTACTTTAAGATCGAATTCATTTTTTATTCACTTTGGCGTCTCCGCAAGCAGCTTACCTGCATACGTTTATTATGCCCTACGTCGCTTGTCGTACAAACGTACAATAAGTTTGTGTGCAACACGCATTTTTATACCGATCGATTTAGAATGACTTTCTAAATGGACTTAAGTACTCGTCCGTCAGTCCGTTCGTCTTATTTTATTGTATTCAGATTCATTGTTGCAATTGGTTCTTGAATCGATCTAAGCTTGCGTGTCCATCCGTCTTTCTGTTTGTCGGTCGGTCTTGTATTCAGTCTACAGGTCGGCCATTTTTGAGATATTTTGATGAAATTTGGTACACAGACGTGTTTTGGCTCACCGATGAATTCTTTTAAAAATAGTTTAAATCGGAACACCTTTTACACTAGTTTTCAAATGACCCCTTACTTTGAAAAGGCATTATATGATTAACTGTACCAAGCAAAGTATTATAGGGCATTGAATGGTCGGGTATAACTCATAGTAGTTATTTACTTGTTTTTTTTTTTCATTGCTATTGAAAATTTGACGAAGAAAACAAATGTTTTACCTCAATCTTTATAACTTTGGTGTCGGTGTATGAGTAGACACAAAACTAACACTTATTACCCTCTGATCAAGAATACGTTACAGATATGTATTGTGACTTATCTGCTGCTTGTAATTGACTGTCGAACAAACTAAATATCAAAGTGTTTATAACGATTTGCTTGGGTAGTGGATATTGAAAAGGGGGCAAGAATAATGAACCGAACTGTATGCGTAAAACCTCTTTACACAAATACATAGAAAAACTATTCAACCATAAAATGAAATGTTTCTGTCAACTTGTTCTCTTTTGCTCTTCAACTTTTTTTTTTTTTCAATAACTTAGCAATTCTGTGCGTTTGTATAATAGTTTGGAATGATTTTGTTATTGTTTTGTGGCTATTGCACTCTATAAATTGCGTGACTGGATTTTTTACTTTTTTAATAATTTCCTTTGATATCGTTTTTTTTTTTTCTCTTTTATTCTCGATGAATTTTAATATTGATTGCGGCACTTGAAAATAAATATTTACTCTCTTTATATAAATACTGCATCAACATCATTATCATCATTACCATGTAAATATAAATTACAATTATAATTGTCGTTAACGTGAAGAGAAAACAAAAAAAAAAAAGCCAGTAACACGTTTCGTTTGCTAAAGGTATCAATCATGTATATTTCATAAGTTTCATCTTAGCGCTACAGTTTTTTTTTTTTTTTTTGTGTTCACTGTAAATAGGATTATTTCTCTAAATGAATGAAGAGATTATAGGCGGGCAAGTCGGCCATTAAACACATTATGAAACTTTACCTAAAACAATTCTTCGCTTAGTTTCGCGAAGGAACATGAAAAATTACAATACGTTTCCTTGTGAAGGATTCGTTATTGTGGGAGTGGGTCAAGGTAAACATAAATTGATGGCATCCATGTTTAGCAAACTTAATTTTCCTGCCCAAGGTCTTTCTTTTCTTACATCTATTCTCGTCATAAAGTAGACTTTTTTTCATGAGAAGCTTTGCGCAAGATGCGGTTCAAAGATAGACCAATGTGGTCCACATTTTGTACAGTCAATTTTTATGCCAAATTATTATTATGAAGCAATTTTCATTAAAAGTTGGACGTTTTTGCTTTATAAAGCTTCAATTTTCGTGAGAAGGGTTATAAGGGAGGACATTAAAAGGGTTGACCCGTTTGAATCAAATTCTTCATATCAATTTCCTAAGTCCAAATGCTTTTACTTAGTGATTTTTGTTGAGAAGTTTTGAAACTTAAAACTAATCACAAAAATGGACGGGCAGATATCAGACATACAGACAGACAGATAGAAAAGGTGAAGTCTACGCTACAAACGATTCTAAATCGATGGGTATCTCTCTCCCTCTCTCTCTCTCTCTCTCTCTCTCTCTCTCTCTCTCTCTCTCTCTCTCTCCATCTATTTTAAGTCTCTGTTGATGTTACATACATACGGACAAAACAGATCACCATGATGGCATTTTCGTGGGTCTCAGATTATTTATGAAACTTAAATGACATTTTTGTGCAGGTGAAGCAACAATTTTTGATTACATTTCATTTATCGACAACTCCTTATATTCTGTTATCCGAAATATTTCGTGGTCCTAAAGGAGCTACGCCATCAATTCAATTTGCTGTAAGAACGTAACCGATCACATATTTAAAAATTGAAAATTACACATGATTTCCTTTTTGTTTGTACATCAACCATTCCATTACTTGAATGTGCGTCAGTTGTCTAACGCCGCGAAGCACGCACTGAAATTTCTGATCAAATAAAGATATGCTTGATAAGCATGGGATCTTGAGGTAATCTCAGAACGCCACTTATCTGTTTGTTTACTTTTACGTATTGTAATGAACCACTAGCACGGATGCTTGCATTGTTGTGAAAGGAATTAATTGCTATCTAAAAATTCGAACACAGTTTTTTCGAAATTATTTTATATTATTTTTGTGCTTACCTTGTAAATGTAAATTTTAAAATTATTTTAAAATCATTACACCTTTACGTAAACCACAAACTTATTTCAACTTCCTCAGGGCGTATACTAGAACTTTATATGATTCCAAAAATAAAATAAAAAGTGTTTTTTATACATATTTTTATATATAAATCCTTTCTTGCCTCTTCTACTTTACATTAGGTAAGGAAGAAGTTCTTTGCAGCTTAGGCAGAACTCTTCATAGCTGTAATGATCACTAAAAGAAAATCTTCAATAAGATGATTTTTTTAGTAGTGAATAAATATATTATTTTGAACGGTCGAATTCGATGAATAAATCTCTCAGAGATCTTCGGACTTCTCATTCGTCACTTTGCATAGTTAATCCTTTTATTTTGTCTTCGTCAGTTTCAACTGACCTCTCTCTCTCCTCCTACCTCTATTATAGAATGTGGCACATCTTCAATACCGAAATTGTTGGAACGAAATTTTATAAACCAGTTTTGGCAACGACAGATGAAGGAAGTTTTCTTAAAAAAGCTGGGGTATCATCAATTATCAATTAAGAGAGCGGCATGACTAGTGGTGAAGATAGGAATCGTGACTAAAAAGATAGTGCTCGTGAGTTCAAATTTCCGTGCGGTACGTTTTACGTTGATTTTGGCTATAGTGAGTGTTAGTTGATAAAGGCATAACATTACCGGTTGTGGAGCAGGGGACATCCCTAAGTACTTGGTGAACATATTAAGCAGAAAAAAGACAGGCGGAAGAATAGACAAAAATCTTGCCTGAGTCGACCCGAGTATTCGTGCTGATCAATCCACGGTTTATGTGCACATCTATATACATATTGGTTACTACCATTTGACGTGCTTAACATATCCCCTGCAATGAATGTAAAGAATAAGAAAAAAAAAAAATATTGAAATAGTGCATAAGAGAAACTTTTTGCTAAAAGTTTTTTGTTTGCTAAATTGTTAGATTTTTAAGTACACAATAAAATCTTTTTGTCTGATACAAAAACTTTTTGGTATGTATTTAATATTTATATTTTTATTATTATTTTTTTTTTTCAAACATATTATAGTAAACATAATGTTATGCAAAGAAAGTAGTAATAAAAACCAAATACAGAGAGAAATTTATTTAGAATTAAAGCAAGTTAGATAAGCGTCGTTTAGATGGTCGTATGTTTTACGCTTTCGGAAAAATAAACCAACTCTGTGCAAGCAAGGTATGCGTATGCTTTTCAAAATGAATATTGGCGGGGACAGAAACGAGCCGAGTACTTTCATTAATGATTGCACTTTTACTTAAGTTTTTAAGATTAAAATGGGCAAAGAGAAAGGTACAGACAGACAAATAAATACTGTACAGATTTATAATTTTATGCTTACTTATCTTCGATGTATACTTTTGGGCGTAACAAATCATATACTAAAGATAGCATACTTTCAACCGCAAGTTACTACATATAGCAAATCATACACATGACCTAACCCAGATTTATGCTAATGCTATACACTTTTGATTTGTAAAATGTAATATGGGCACACACACAAACAAATAAATATTTTTTTATAAAAAGGGCAACTGATACGAAAGGAACGAATTTTACATACCCATCGCTACTTAACAGATCTTCAATTATCTTTAAATGAAATAAATTGGATTAAGAGACCAATTGACGTCATAGGTGGATAGCAATTTATTGACATAAAAATTCGGAAATTTATTTAAGTATAATATGTTGGCAAAGAATTGTGCCTTTCCCGGCAGTTTTTTCGACTCGGAGTAGCATAAGCCAATGTTATTGCATTTTCGTTTGTTGAAGTGTTCGGCGAACTTTTATTTTGCTCTAGCACGGTATACTTCAAGTCAGAAAGTTATATTCACTTAAGAATACATTATTATGCGCGTACTGCACCTCTCAATAATTATTAATCTTGTTGGAGATATTTCTTTGGTGGTTATGTGTGATCATAAGTACAGGGGGGGGAGGGGAATACAAATATTATTTGTGCACATTCGAGTTAATAGCGCAACTATCTTGGGAAAAACCTCCACTGACTGCTTGCTTCTAAGGCCACAAAAGGGTACAACAACTCTCGGTAGGCTACTGTGTGGTAAATGTGCACTTTCGGGACTTGGTGCTTATTCTGTAACTCGGTACTGCACGGCTTTTCATTGAAAACGAACGAATACTGCAAGGCGGTGCGTCCGCAAATGAATAAAGACAGTTTTGGGTCACGCTCGGAAAAACATTAGTAAACCTTAAAAAGGGAGGGAGGCACAGCAAGCTGTTTGTCAACAAATGAAAATAATTTTTATCCAATCTTGAGTTTCTTTTAAATAATTGTTTCTTTTAACAAATAATTGGCAGGTGGACGCACATTGCTTAAGCAACTTGACGAGTCCAAAATGTAGATACACTTTATTGGATTTTCTATTCATATTTCTTGCCGTTATAACTACTATAGGAAAACGAGTTTACATTCATCCATCAATGTTCAATATAAAAATAAGCATTCACGTTTGAAAGCTTGGCAGTCATCCGTTCAATACTTTATCTGAAATGAGTTATTACACGGTCACGCTCAACATATTTGTATGGAAGTACGTCGATTATGAAATTCTTAAATTTAAAACAGAACTGAAAATGACCTAAATTAAGGCGATTTCAATGCATACAAATCAAGGCAACGCAAACGATTACATGTTTGGATTTCAGTAATGAAAAGAAGCGAAAAAAGAAAAAACTTTTAAAGTTTATTTTACGTTTATTTTACGTTTTTTCTTTTCGTTACTATGATAATATTTGCTATCAAAATGTGTCATGTTGTTCTTTGTTCCATTTGTAATTTGCATTATGCATTCGCATACACATAAACATATTGATTGCATAAAATGAATTCAAAGAAAGATTGAATCTATTGCGAAAGAGGAGATAGGAGTATAGTGAAGTTGCAATTGCTTATTGCAAATTTATTCATTGTTCTATTTGAAAAACTTTTCTCAATCGTATAAATTATCGTTCAGGGAGTCAAAGGAATGGCAATAATATATGATAGGTCAATAAAGTGTTCAAATGAATTATGCCAGAATCAATTGAATATCAATCACGTTAGCCTCTTTGTTCCTGTCATCATTTTTGGCACTATGCGTTCGTCTGTGAAAACTGGCCGATGTGAATGGTAAAAACAATTTTTCCACTTGATTAAATCAAAAAATATTAGACAGATACCAAAAGGGTGAAAGGGCAAGACCATCGTCCACAAATATTTATAAAATGCCCACTTAAGAATCAAACTGCCGAAATTGCATTTTAACAAAACCGTAGGAAAGAAATCCAGTAAAAAAAACTAACACCAACGCTCGCTGTAATTCTTAGAGATACCTGGGTGTCGGGACTTTATGAAGAATTTAAGTTTGAGATTCTCAATCATATTTAGCAGACATATCGACTTTAACTATTTGCTTGCTGTTTGAAAGACGTAGATAAATAAAAGGTTGATTTGTTTTTTGGTGGAGAATCCAGAGTGGAGAATGCAGAGGAATCCCCTTTCTTTTCATACTTGGCTCTCATTTGTATAAAACCACTCCCTTTTCATTACAAAAGCGAAATGATTTATCGTCTGGAGTCTAAGAGAGATATATGTAGATAATTAACTGAACGACACAAAATAAAATTTTCAATTCTCCCACAAGTACAGTAAGCCATTTAAATATATATATATATAACCGCCTGAATGGGCGAGTAGGCAAGAGCCTCGACTAGCAATTCTCAATGGTCGTGGGTTCAAATTTCAAGTGCGGTAGAGTTAATAATAATAATAATAATAATAATAATAATAATATTAATAAAAATAAAGCCGAAAGCCTTAGATGCTAGTGCTTAAAGGCTTTAGTCTTAGAATTTATTCTCTGGCTAAATTTATATAATAATAATAATAATAATAATATTTAAATATATAAATAGGAGAGACAAACGAGCTCATTCGAGATAGACTTTATCTCAGTTTGTTTTTCTATACTCTATAAGTTATGCTTTGAAACTATTTTTGATACGAAGACCACTAGAGGCAATGAGCAATGAAAAAATTTTAATCTTCCAGAGTAAGCAAAATTAAATTCAAGTTTGACCTTTACTTTTGACACATCGTAATCCCACAAATAACTTAAATTTTTGTTCATTGACATTTTGCTGGTGGCGGCAACAATAATCCTTTTGCTTTCCGCACTTAAATATGTTATATTTTTTAAGTTTTGGAAGTTTTATCCCATATTGCAACAGCAACTAACTACTATTTAATTGCCCTGAATGGCGTTCAAATCCATATTTGCAGAAATTTATTTACCTAAATCCTCATTTTTTGAAGATGAAACGACTGGCAAACATTGTCCAACGTGTGTGGTGGTATTGGGCTCCTATTCTGCGTTTAAATATCTTCTAGCTTTGCAATGCCATAGTCGTTGCATGCACATAAGGGAATATGATTCCGAATTCGTTCTAAAGTAAAAAGTTGATTATTGTCCTATGAATGATGGCTTAAATTTTCGAACTGTCATGTCAGCCTTAGGTTAGAGTTTAAATAACCAAAGGGGCCAGCATATTTTATCCGGTATTCAAAGAAACGATACTATTTTGTTTGGGATTTTCAAACTATAATGTCTCCCTATCTCCATAGGAACGCTGTGCCGAGTGCCGCGTAGCCGAGTGGATAAGAGTCGCGATTACCGAGTTGGTATTCGCGGGTTCTCAGTGCGATTTGAACTTACTTTGCTGTCGCTATGTGAGTGCACCATTCGACTAAAGGCGTAATATTTATCGATCGGCATCCACTAAGCTGCGATCACTCGCTAACCACCACCTTGCTACACACACAAAGAACAGCACCTAGATCATTGAGCATATTGAAAAAATTAATAAATAATATTTATGTACAACAAATATTAAAGTAAGTCGTTCAATGCTAATTTTAATGCAAAGATAGACATAAGTTTCTATGTTTCTTTTACTTTGTGCGATTGAATTTGAGAATCCAGCTTTGTCAACATTAGTTGGCCACTAACTGAAGGATCAATTTCTAGCCTCTTCGTCAGTTCCAGATTCGCTAGGATTGTGCAGAAGCTCATTGTGCCCTGATTAAACTTTGAATTTGTTTTCTGGACTAAGGATGTCTTCGCAATTGTGGTTTCCGATTAGGACATTTTCGAAACATCATCAAGTCTGCTTTGTGCTAATTGCTATCTTACTTTTCCTTGTGCCATAATTGTCTTCGTTATTTACGTATTCCTACTTCCATTAAATGTTTAAAGAAGTGAAAAAAGACTCTTGTTAAGCATCGAGCTCAATTTTTCTCTTTTTCAGTATACACGAATTCCTATCTGTTGATAGCCTGAATATAAATTGCTCTTCTTCAAAATTTGTAGATGCTATTGAAATGAAGGAATCTTTCAGCTTGAACTTTAACTTATCTCTTATCTAGCTTTTCTTAAACCGAGTGGAGAAACTTCTTAAGATGTTTTTTTGTTAATTCAACCTTCTTCTAATCTGACGTAGTCATTTATTTATTTATTTATTTATTACACTTATACAGAAACTCAACTAAATAAAAGACAGTCGAGTTCAAATGACTCTTAAAGTAAAGTAAATCTTAAATTAATTATTATTAAAAAACTTAGTATAAGTACAATAAAACAAATAAAAGGAAAAAAAAAAAAGAAAAAAAGCATGTACACAATTAGCACAGAGCCACACCCACAACCGGTACAGAACCCAGTTGCAAATGAACCCCTAAGCCATCG